>OX377618.1:89553453-89829223 GCA_947397865.1 Polietes domitor | reverse complement strand
TTTATTTTATTTTATTTTATTTTATTTTATTTTATTTTATTTTATTTTATTTTATTTTATTTTATTTTATTTTATTTTATTTTATTTTATTTTATTTTATTTTATTTTATTTTATTTTTATTTTATTTTATTTTATTTTATTTTATTTTATTTTTATTTTATTTTATTTTATTTTATTTTATTTTATTTTATTTTATTTTATTTTATTTTATTTTATTTTATTTTATTTTATTTTATTTTATTTATTTTATTTTATTTTATTTTATTTTATTTTATTTTATTTTATTTTATTTTATTTTATTTTATTTTATTTTATTTTATTTTATTTTATTTTATTTTATTTTATTTTATTTTATTTTATTTTATTTTATTTTATTTTATTTTATTTTATTTTATTTTATTTTATTTTATTTCATTTTATTTTATTTTATTTTATTTTATTTTATTTTATTTTATTTTATTTTATTTTATTTTATTTTATTTTATTTTATTTTATTTTATTTTTATTTTATTTTATTTTATTTTATTTTATTTTATTTTATTTTATTTTATTTTATTTTATTTTATTTTATTTTATTTTATTTTATTTTATTTATTTATTTTATTTTATTTATTTTATTTTATTTTATTTTATTTTATTTTATTTTATTTTATTTTATTTATTTTATTTTATTTTATTTTATTTTATTTTTATTTTATTTTATTTTATTTTATTTTATTTTATTTTATTTTATTTTATTTTATTTTATTTTATTTTATTTTATTTTATTTTATTTTATTTTATTTTATTTTATTTTATTTTATTTTATTTTATTTTATTTTATTTTATTTTATTTTATTTTATTTTATTTATTTTATTTTATTTTATTTTATTTTATTTTATTTTATTTTATTTTATTTTATTTTATTTTATTTTATTTTATTTTATTTTATTTTATTTTATTTTATTTTATTTTATTTTATTTTATTTTATTTTTATTTTATTTTATTTATTTTATTTTATTTTATTTTATTTTATTTTATTTTATTTTATTTTATTTTATTTTATTTTATTTTATTTTATTTTATTTATTTTATTTTATTTTATTTTATTTTATTTTATTTTATTTTATTTTATTTTATTTATTTTTATTTTATTTTATTTTATTTTATTTTATTTTATTTATTTTATTTTATTTTTATTTTATTTTATTTTATTTTATTTTATTTTATTTTATTTTATTTTATTTTATTTTATTTTATTTTATTTTATTTTATTTTATTTTATTTTATTTTATTTTATTTTATTTTATTTTATTTTATTTTATTTTATTTTATTTTATTTTATTTATTTTATTTTAATTTTATTTTATTTTATTTTATTTTATTTTATTTTATTTTATTTTATTTTATTTTATTTTATTTTATTTTATTTTATTTTATTTTATTTATTTATTTATTTTATTTTATTTTATTTTATTTTATTTATTTTATTTTATTTTATTTTATTTTATTTTATTTTATTTTATTTTATTTTATTTTATTTTATTTTATTTTATTTTATTTTATTTTATTTTATTTTATTTTATTTTATTTTATTTTATTTTATTTTATTTTATTTTATTTTATTTTATTTTATTTTATTTTATTTTATTTTATTTTATTTTATTTTATTTTATTTTATTTTATTTTATTTTATTTTATTTTATTTTATTTTATTTTATTTTATTTTATTTTATTTTATTTTATTTTATTTTATTTTATTTTATTTTATTTTATTTTATTTTATTTTATTTTATTTTATTTTATTTTATTTTATTTATTTTATTTTATTTTATTTTATTTTATTTTATTTTATTTTATTTATTTTATTTTATTTTATTTTATTTTATTTTATTTTTATTTTATTTTATTTTATTTTATTTTATTTTATTTTATTTTATTTTATTTTATTTTATTTTATTTTATTTTATTTTATTTTAAGTTCATATAGACCAAAAATTAAATCACATTTTGCGAATAAAATAAAATTATTTGTCGATATTTGGTTTTAGTTTTTTTTTTTATTTCTAGAATTTTCCCAGATGGGCTTTCAAGATTAGTTGTATGCAAATAAAAGATTATTTATTCCATATTTTTTACATCCTACGTTTTGTTAGTATTTTCCAACATCTTCAGGGATGAATTTTTTAATCGAATCTGGCAACGACATGAAAGGGAAGTTTCTTAACGACTTTGATAGTTTTACACAAATAAAAATTGCACTTACATTTAATCTTTCGTCATATTTTTACTAATTATTAATTTGTATAATATAAACGATACTGGAACAGCACGACAGAAAACATAAATTGGTCAAATAATTGCAAAAATAATTACTAAAATCACAGTGTAAATCCTTATAGCTACTATCACAGTTGAAATCAACCTTAAAACTAAACTATTGTTTTGGTATATTCGCATGAGTTTGTCTTTGTCCTCTTTCTAATTAGTGCACATTTTGTTTTTGTTGAATACGTATACTCTCCAGAGTATATCTTTTGTTTCTCTCTTCTCTTTTTCTAATATTCGCCATCATCCAGATCAGGTGTATGTATGTATTCCACGCAATGTTGTGTGTTTTCCTTTTCGTATGTCTGCCTTGTGTTCTGCTACTCTCGTTCCTAAACTTCGTTTTGTTGTTCCTATGTAAATTTTACCGCAGGCTTCGTTTCGTTGCCTGTGCATTTAATTTCATATACGACGTTGCTTTTTTGTTGTTCTTTTTCTATTTTTGTTTTGTAAATAATGAAGATATTATGCTTGTTTTTCTTTAGACTGGATAACTAAGCTGCAATAACAAAAAATCTAATCAAATGTTAAAATTTAACTCAAAATAAAAAATTCTTTTTTAAAATTGTCGCCAAAAGCAATATCAATGTGTGTGTGAAAACAAATTTTGAAAAATAATTTTGTTTTTAACTGGGATATTGTCCTGGCTCAATGCCATTTTGCATCTATATTTAATAGAATGCAAATTTATTTTCAAATGTCATGGTGACATTATTACTTGGCTGCAGACTACCACTATGATGATTTCCACCCTGTCTAAAGGTTTCATTCAGGTGGCTTCGCAGCGACTTTTCAACATCAAACGCGGCCTCTATGAGGAGATGATTCACACAAACGAACGAGAATCACAACTCACTTGCCGAATTTGCGTTTAAAAAATCGCACCAAGTAATAAAGTACACATGCCATCTTACAAGCATCTCATTGAGTTGCATATGTAAGTATGTGTATACGCAGGTATAGTTACCCAGCAATAATTCTGCCGTGCCAACGCTCATTTGTTTTAGTTTTTTCCTTTGTATTTTTTGGTCTGTAATCAATATTTGATTTAAACTGGGATATTGTCCTGGCTCAAGACCATTTGTAACTATATTTAATAGAATGCAAATTTATTTATAAATGGCATGGTGACATTTATTACTTGGCTGCAGACTACCACTATCATGATTTCCACCCTGTCCAAAGGTTTCATCAGGTGGCTCGCAGCGACTTTTCAACATCAAACCTCTATAAGGAGATGATTCTCACAAAATACAAACGAAAAACTAAAACAAATGAGCGTTGGCACGGCAGAAGTATTGCTGGGTAACTATACCTTCATATACACATACTTACATATGCAACTCAATGAGATGCTTGTAAGATGGCATGTGTACTTTATTACTTGGTGCGATTTTTTAAACGCAAATTCGGCAAGTGAGTTGTGATTCTCGTTCGTTTGTGAGAATCATCTCCTTATAGAGGCCGGGTTTGATGTTGAAAAGTCGCTGCGAAGCCACCTGAATGAAACCTTTAGACAGGGTGGAAATCATGATAGTGGTAGTCTGCAGCCAAGTAATAAATGTCACCATGCCATTTGTAAATAAATTTGCATCTATTAAATATAGATGTAAAATGGTCTTGAGCCAGGACAATATCCCAGTTCAATCAAATATTGATTACAGACCAAAAATACAAACGAAAAAACTAAAACAAATAATTTTGTGTTAAAAATGTTTGACTTAGTCTGATAATTATCCAGTGTAAGTCAAAATGATGGATATCGAGGCTAAGACCAATAAAGTCGACACAAAATATTTTTTTGAAAATTTCTTTTGATATATATATATTTATATTGTAGTTGGCGACAATGTGAAAAAATATTTTTTTATTTTGAACTAAAAATTACATTTTTATTAAAGTTTTTGTTATCGCAGCTTGTTATCCCGGCTTAAAGAAAAACAGCACTATTGTTTTGTTGGGTTTGTGTGCTAATGATATTTGTTCGTTTTGTATAATTTCTTTGATTTGTCTGTTCTCAGTGAGCTTTGGTATGTATTTTTTAATGGACTAAAACTTTTAAGTTATGTCGAGTTTCGTCAAGCGGTAATAACTAATATAACAAGTAATGTTCCTAGTGTCAGATTCAGGACACACTTACTGCCCGATTTTTTATCAATTGCCTATAACAACAAATAAGTCGACATATTAAGACAAGGTGGCATAAAACGCCTGTTTCCCTCAGCTGCCTGTAATTTTCAACCAATTTAGTTGATTTTTTCACTGTTCATTTATTATTACAATTTAAAGCATCCACCAGTTTTTTAGTTTGGTAAAAACACTTATTGTGGAAGACAGAGGCACAATGAAGACACAACAGTTTAAGTTCCACTTAGTTTGAATTTTAGTCTCCTTCCTTGCAAGTTTTTTATTAACTATAAACGCTTTTAACATTTCTAATTTAATTTTTAATACGGAGCTTATAGAATCACGTCCGCTCTCGCCGATGGTTGCTAATTAAGTTGTATATACAGAAAATGTTTATTTCGACAACCAATGAGAAAATGGAACTGGAATTAAATTACTGTGATTACTGCAAAAAAATAAGATTTTATTTTTATTTATTTATTTTTATTTTCTATACACACTAGGGCGTACCTCAAAAAAAAAGTTCGCCGTACACCTTCGAATATGAAGTATTATTGAAAGGTAGTTTCAAAAAATTTTTTTTTATTTTTTTATGCCGAACGTAGGGGTCGCGCTTTTACATTTTTCTATATAACTTCTGCATTTATAAACGGATTTTAAAGTGTGATACATCGATGTTTTTGTCTCGACGAGGCCGATTTTTTTGTCTTTGAAGTCATTGAGCTCAAGCACCCCTTCTGGTACTTACCCATCATATCTCAGTTGCTACTACCCTAATGTACCACTCTAATATCAGAAAATTAAAGCTCGCATAAAATCATGAAACTCTTCCTAAGGAAGTATGTCGATTTTCAAAAAAATCGGCCTCGTCGATACAAAAACATCGATGTATCACACTTTAAAATCCGTTTATAAATGCAGAAGTTATATAGAAAAATGTAAAAGCGCGACCCCTACGTTCGGCATAAAAAAATAAAAAAAAAATTTTTGAAACTACCTTTCAATAATACTTCATATTCGAAGGTGTACGGCGAACTTTTTTTTTTTTACTTGTAACCTGGTACGCTCTAATACACACTCTTATTTCTGATATGTACTATTCTCAAAAAAATTTCCGAAAAATTAAGAAGATGGCTCAAATTGGCTTTAAATACCACAACTCCCTTTGACCCGTCCGTTTGTATTTGTCAATACGAACATTTCTATCACATGGGATATCATGTGTAGTAGGTCATATTTTTATCTGTAATTTTCTACCATTTTTGTTTTAATAGAAATAAACCTACACTCTTCGATATATTTGGATCGTTTTTATTTGGAATTTGTGGAGTTAAATTCGCCTCTTATAAATCTCCGTAACTAATATAACATGTAATGTTCCTTGTTTCAGATACTGGACACTCTTACTGTCCGATGTTTTATCAATTGCCTATAACAACAAATAAGTCGACATATTAAAACAAAGTGGCATAAAACGCATGTTTCCCTCAGCTGTCTGTAATTTTCAACCCATTTAGTTGATTTTCTAAATATAGATAATTACATTCAAATGTAACAGACAAAAAATTATATTTAGAAGTGGGCGTGGCTCCTCCCACACAAAGAGTTTTTCATTTGTATTTTATAAAGTAACAGATTTAGAGCAATATGACACCGAGAGCAATGACATTTTGTGTAAGTACTGCGCGTTAACGTCAGCAGTTGTGCAAAATATGGGCGGTATTGGAAAAGTGGGCGTGGTATTTCCTAAAATTGGTACACATATATATATGTATATATATATATATAAGATGATGCACTCCTCGGAATGTGCAGTGCTTAAACGTTTTCCGTCAAATTTGTCCACTTTCCAGATATTATTATTTTATCAAATAAATATTCAATATTTTTTGTTTGTGTTTTCCAAAAGACAAATGTCCGCTCCAAATTTTAAGACGTCTTTATTTGTCGAACGTAAAACAGGAATGGGATTTAATCGATTGCTTGTACAATATTAAATAGATATTGTAGTGAGTGACAAAACTAGGATTAAAGGTATGGATTATAATAGACAAAGAAATTTGAAATTGGAACTAGTTATTGTTGTTGTATGGTACAGATATGAGAGAACAAATGTAAGTATTTAAATAAATGAGTGAAACAGATTTTGAAAATAATTGAGTTACAAAACATCAGTTCCACTGTTGGTAAATTATTTAGGTACGCTAATTTATTCAAAGTTGAAAACAAAGAGTGTAAAACATTTAAATGAAAAAAGAACCTTATATTATTTAACTTAACATCATTCAGAGCAATGAAAATATACATAAAATTATTCAATTTTTATAATGAAATTAATGGTATTCAATAGGGATGTTTTCTTTACGCTGGGATAACAAGCTACGATAACAAAAACGTTAATAAAAATTTAATTTTTTGCTCAAAATAAAAAAATATTTTTTCATATTGTCGCCAACTACAATATAAATATATGTATTAAAAGAAATTTTCAAAAAAATATTTTGTGTTGACAAATAACTAATATTTTTCATGCTCGAGGTCTCAGTATTTTTGTATAATATTCTTTATTAAGTCCAATATTTCGCAATTT
Source organism: Polietes domitor (assembly GCA_947397865.1). NCBI lineage: Eukaryota > Metazoa > Arthropoda > Insecta > Diptera > Muscidae > Polietes > Polietes domitor. Next base: position 89,822,196 of record OX377618.1, on the reverse strand, counting down.
CGTGGAATTGCATCTTCAGGGGTATGTCTACAATAAATATGTTAACAAAATTTGAGTGTAAATATCACAGATTAAAAATTACGTATTTTAAAAAACGATCAATCACATATAAGACAACAACAATACAAATATTACTTAGTCTAGAGAAGGCTCACTACTATCGTCGTATGTAAATATTGCACTGTTGGTTGTTTTCTTATTGCACTTGTGATTGATTTTTATGTTCCTCGTTTTCTCAATTAGCTGCCTATAACATTTTGCATTTCCTTCTGTGTCTGTTTTGAGTTTTTTTTTGTTGGTAGGTTTATAATGTGCAGCATCTCTTGAGTGAACCTTTTGTTGTAGTTAGGTTCGTTCGCTAATACACGTACACTATTAATATTGGGGAAGTGTTGGTGCCCCATACAGTCGTTTATCAGCGCTGTTTTTTGTGTTATGGAGCTACCTCTTAATTTAAAATTGATTTATGTCCATATATTCTAGTTTTTAATTTTTTTTTTGGTTGTACCAACATACATTTTTTGACATTTTTCCTCCAGATTTCCTTCACATGAAATTTCATACACAACATTATGTTTATCCATTGTCGGGATTTTACTCTTGGTAGTATGAATAATTGTTTTAGTGTATTATTGGCTTTGTGTACGTGTCTGTCATATATTTGTGATTTTTCAATCCTTTCGGAAATATTTGGAACATATGTCAAAAATTTATTTTTCGGGGTTCCCTATTAAGCGCTCTCTGTGTTCTATATTATTATTTTTATAAATTATGCTATTTATAAGATTATTCGGGAAGTTATTGTTTTCTAATAATCCTAATTTTGTTCTCTTCGTGAAATTTTAAGTCACTGATGAATAGTACACTATTGACCATGTTCTTTGCTGTATTAATAATATTTTTTGGAAGTTTTGAGTAATAATTAATTAGCCTTCCGGACGCTGTTGGTTTTTGATACCAATTTATTGCGATTTTATTGTTTTTCCTTATCACAACTGTATCCGAGTATGGTAGTTGTCCATTTTGTTCCTCTTCCATAGTAAATTTAATGTTTGCATTGCACTTTTTTGAATTATGGTAAACAAATCGTATAAATATTTTATAAGTACAACTGGTTTGGTGCTTAGATTCTCCATGCTCTCATCTAATAGCTTTTCCATCACTATATCTGCCACAACAGGGGAAGCTGGCGAGCCCATTGGAAGGCCTTTCTTCTGTTTGTTTATTTTGTTTTCATATTGGAAATACCGATTGTCAATAATGCAAAATTTAAGACTTCTCAGAAATAGGCTCCGCGTCATATTTGTAAATTATTTTAGTTTTTTTCGTTTGTATTTTTTTGGTCTGTAATCAATATTTGATTTGAACTGGGATATTGTCCTGGCTCAAGACCATTTTGCATCTATATTTAATAGAATGCAAATTCAGTTACAATTGGCATGGTGACATTTATTACTTGGCTGCAGACTACCACGATCATGATTTCGACCATGTCAAAAGTCTTTTCAAGTGGCTTTGCAGCGACTTTTCAACATTCAACCCTCTATAAGGAGATGATTCTCACAAATGAACGAGAAGCACAACTCACTTGCCAAATTTGCGTTTAAAAAAATCGCACCAAGTAATAAAGTACACATGCCATCTTACAAGCATCTCATTGAGTTGCATATGTAAGTATGTGTATATGCAGGTATAGTTACCCAGCAATACTTCTGCCGTGCCAACGCTCATTTGTTTTAGTTTTTTCGTTTGTATTTTGTGAGAATCATCTCCTTATAGAGGTTTGATGTTGAAAAGTCGCTGCAAAGCCACTTGAAAAGACTTTTGACATGGTCGAAATCATGATCGTGGTAGTCTGCAGCCAAGTAATAAATGTCACCATGCCAATTGTAACTGAATTTGCATTCTATTAAATATAGATGCAAAATGGTCTTGAGCCAGGACAATATCCCAGTTCAAATCAAATATTGATTACAGACCAAAAAAATACAAACGAAAAAAACTAAAAGAATTTACAAATATGACGCGGAGCCTATTTCTGAGAAGTCTTAAATTTTGCATTATTGACAATCGGTATTTCCAATATGAAAACAAAATAAACAAACAGAAGAAAGGCCTTCCAATGGGCTCGCCAGCTTCCCCTATTGTGGCAGATATAGTGATGGAAAAGCTATTAGATGAGAGCATGGAGAATCTAAGCACCAAACCAGTTGTACTTATAAAATATTTATACGATTTGTTTACCATAATTCAAAAAAGTGCAATGCAAACATTAAATTTACTATGGAAGAGGAACAAAATGGACAACTACCATACTCGGATACAGTTGTGATAAGGAAAAACAATAAAATCGCAATAAATTGGTATCAAAAACCAACAGCGTCCGGAAGGCTAATTAATTATTACTCAAAACTTCCAAAAAATATTATTAATACAGCAAAGAACATGGTCAATAGTGTACTATTCATCAGTGACTTAAAATTTCACGAAGAGAACAAAATTAGGATTATTAGAAAACAATAACTTCCCGAATAATCTTATAAATAGCATAATTTATAAAAATAATAATATAGAACACAGAGAGCGCTTAATAGGGAACCCCGAAAAATAAATTTTTGACATATGTTCCAAATATTTCCGAAAGGATTGAAAAATCACAAATATATGACAGACACGTACACAAAGCCAATAATACACTAAAACAATTATTCATACTACCAAGAGTAAAATCCCGACAATGGATAAACATAATGTTGTGTATGAAATTTCATGTGAAGGAAATCTGGAGGAAAAATGTCAAAAAATGTATGTTGGTACAACCAAAAAAAAAAATTAAAAACTAGAATATATGGACATAAATCAATTTTAAATTAAGAGGTAGCTCCATAACACAAAAAAACAACGCTGATAAACGACTGTATGGGGCACCAACACTTCCCCAATATTAATAGTGTACGTGTATTAGCGAACGAACCTAACTAAAACAAAAGGTTCACTCAAGAGATGCTGCACATTATAAACCTACCAACAAAAAAAAAACTCAAAACAGACACAGAAGGAAATGCAAAATGTTATAGGCAGCTAATTGAGAAAACGAGGAACATAAAAATCAATCACAAGTGCAATAAGAAAACAACCAACAGTGCAATATTTACATACGACGATAGTAGTGAGCCTTCTCTAGACTAAGTAATATTTGTATTGTTGTTGTCTTATATGTGATTGATCGTTTTTTAAAATACGTAATTTTTAATCTGTGATATTTACACTCAAATTTTGTTAACATATTTATTGTAGACATACCCCTGAAGATGCAAGTCCACGAAATTGCGAAATATTAGACTTATTAAAGAATTTTTATACAAAAATACTAAGACATCGAGCTTGAAAAATATTATTTATTTGGAATATTAAATAAAAGGTCGAAAAATAACTCATATATTTTGTGATGGCTTTATTGGACATAGCCTCGATAACCATAATTTTGACTTACACTGGATAATTATCCAGGCTAAGTCCAAAATTTTCAACACAAAATTATTTTTTCAAAATTTGTTTTCACACACACATAGATATTGCTTTTGGCGGCAATTTTAAAATATATTTTTTTATTTTGAATGAAATTTTAACATTTTATTTGGATTTTTATTATCGCAGCTTAGTTATCCAGTCTTAAAGAAAAACAGCAATAATATTTAACTAAATGTTCATGTTTCATCTTGTATTAACATCCATGAATGAAAAGTGCGTTGGAGTGATAGTACTTACCGGGTACAGTCCAAGTGTAAGCATGGAATCTACAAACGAATTGTTTACCAAGAGTTTACATTTAAAATCAACATCAATTATAAAGTCATTGTATAGGACAGATATAAGTTCGAAAGAAGTAATCAGCGACTCGATTTCAATGTTCTGTAGACAGTACCGACAAGTAATTTTTCTTGTATTAACTTCCATGAATAGAAATTCTTTTTGACTTTCAGTCAATCAATTTAAGTTTAATATTACATTTCAGTCTACTTCTAATGTATATGCTTACACTCTAAAAACTAAGTGTAATTGGAAAAGTGTGAAATTTTTAGTGTAATTTTAAGATTTTTTGATATATATGCATTGAATGTAAAAAAGTGATTTAGACATTAGGCCTGTTCGATTGGGCTTACTAGCTTAATTTTTGTATGGTATTTACTCACTTAGCAAGAAAGTAGCTTATTACTCTCTTAGATGTGTTGCCAGATTTTTCCTGTTAGTCCATTTAAGAAAAACCAATGTGTAGCAACGTTCCCACCTTATCAAGTCTCTTAATTGTAAGCTAGTAAGCCCAATCGAACAGGCCTAATGTCTAAATCACTTTTTTACATTCATATTATAATATTTCAATATTTTTTGCATGTTTCTGAGTGTGAATGTATACAGTCATGTGTCGGGTGATGTCTTCTTAGATGAAAGCAATTTTGAGCCTCATTAATTCTATTCAGCCAACCTTTAAACATTCTCTTTCTCCAATCTTTTTATAATTTCTTTTCTGGCATAAGGTCAGCAATAATGGTCGTCATTTTTATTCATTGGTTTTATTTAAATAAATCAGAGATAAAAATATGACACTACAGGCCAAAACACAATCAAAGTACGCATATCGAGCATGTATGCATTATACGTATTTTTGCTGTTTGCAAGACACATAGAAAGTAAGCATGTACGCATGAAAACATATGTTCTTATTTTTCTACTTCTGTGCTTATTATTTGAATGTAAACAATAACAAATGTGCGACATAATTAAAAATGGAATAGCATCGGTTGTCGTGCTTATTACAATTACGTAAAATTTTTTAATAAATTTGGGGCGGCGTAGGTTTTGGGCAAGGTCATTATACGAAATTAGAAATGTTGATGGACTTTTTGCTTTAAGCTTTGAACATTTACACAACAATGACCACGAACAATTCCATAAAATTGTAAGGACAACAGGTCTTCGACCAACTATTTTCCATGATGGAGGAAGACTTGACAAAGCGCAGCAACCGGCAGCCAATATCAGTAAGTAAATTGAAAAAGATTATGTATTTATAAAGTCTTTTTTATACAGCTATTTAGCACATGGGGATATCACACAATATATTTCTCTTACATTTAAAATTGGTACATCAACAGTGCGAAAAATAATACGAGAGGCAAGTGAAGTAATTTAGGCTAACCTCTTTCCAAGCAACCTCGCAATTCCAACCCAGCACTAATGACATAAAATAGAAAATGATTTCGAAATCCTATGGCATTTCCAACACTGTGTTGGCGCCATCGATGGACTTTGGAGGAGAGAGGTTGGTTCGTTACCAAAAGTGAAACGAAGTCACACAAACAATGCCACAAAATTAGCCTTCGGTTGCCAGATAAGATAAAAGATAATATTTTAACAAACTATTTTTTTTTTTAAGTTTTGTTCCGAATATTTTTGGAATTATTTTATATGAATATGTTGGATTCGATAAGACGACTCCGCCTGGAGCCATTTCCTAACCTTAATTTCCGAAAAATAAATATAATGCATTTTTGGTAATCATACAAAATTCGTTTTATTAATTACTTATTACATATGCACAAGACACATATTAAAAAATATCACAATTCATTTGTATTCAAGGTTACAGTCCAACTAAAAAAGGGATTAAAGACAATTACCATGTGGATAAACTCGAAAGGAACACACAATCATATAAAATAAGATAGTGTACACAATAGATTTAAAATTATTAATCTTTTGTATTACAGCACTGTTTATTTTTTTATTTCGTCTACTTCATTTATTACGAAATTTATAGTTTTGTTTTTAATTTGATTTTGGAAAGGCTCGTCGACTTGGCATATAATACTCTCGAAAAATGTATAGAAAGGATCATTGCTACAATTAGCTTGAGAGGTGGACGGCGCTTCAACGTCAATTTTCTTCTCAAAAAAGCTGCAAACGGCCCCACAAAGTCTTGAAAATTCTTCGTGATCATCTTTGACTCTGCCCTTACCTCGTTTCAGGACTGGATACACATTTGGAAATAGTTCGTGGTGGTCATCATTGAATGTTTCTTTTCTTTTTTCGGGACCGCAGAGCCTTTTGAAAAAGATTCGAACTCGTCGACATCAAATATATGTGTATCATTGAAGGTATATTCATTATGTTTCTTCAGAGCTAGAGAGAGTTTGAAAGACATACTCGAAGAAGAATCTCTGACAAAACGTTCCCGCAACGTCTTTCATCGACTCTGGCATTTATCCACTTCACATATTATAAATATAGTTAAGTAACGAAAAGATTAATCAATTACCGAGATATAAAGTGAGAATTTTTTTCGTCCGAATGTACTTACCTGGCAAATCCACAGCTCTGGATATTGTTTGTCGCTTTAATTAATTTATTTCTAAATGATTTGTGTGATTTATTATATATACATTGGTATTTTTGCACCTCATTTATTAAAACTTCCTCAAACATTTTCCTTTTTATTTTTCCTTTTTTCTTTTTCGATTGAACCGATCAGATTTTTTTCTAACTAAACGCGTAAACAAAACTCAAAAAACATATGCACAAAAAAGTTACAAGTTCAGCATCTTTTTGTACGCTTGGTACACACTTTTGGGATACACGCTTTTATTGTACGCTTCTTCATATGTTTACATACGTTTCAAAATGAGACATGCATGCTTACAAATATACGTATATTTATCTCATTGTGTTTTGGCCTTACCTTACTCGGTAACTACACATAGAAAAAAATCTGCTATTAACAGCAGACATTGTTTGCTGTCTATCAGCAGACACTTTTTCTGCTATTACGCAATTTCTCTGTTCTGCAGATTATCTGTAGTTTTGCTTCAGCAGCCACACTGCCTTAAAGTTTGCAGGCTGCTGAAAATTGTTGCTGTTAATTAAAATTAAAAAAGATTAAAGTGGAACTGAGTATTATATTTTTATTAGTCTGAGAAAAATGCTAATGAAAAGCATTAGATTTTTTAAAAAGCATGGTTAATATATTAAACTGGCTCACAGTGAATCCGTTTAATAGTTACTCGATTTCTCTATATTCTTTCCAATGATACCCATACTGACCTGATAGGTTAAAAACATGGTAGATAGACTATAGTATGATAGACTATATCTTCGAAATTTCTGATAGTCCTCATAATATTTTACTCCGAGTCCTTTACAATGACCAAATGGTCTGATTTTAGCGGTTTTAGCTGGCAGTTAGTGTGACTAATTTAGCTATACATATATCCATTAGGCACACAGACATTATACAGTCTGAAACTGCAGCACAAAAAATGATATGCTCGCTGTTATAAATAATATAAATGCATTAATATATACGCAAAATAAAATTAGCATGCCCTTTAAGTAATAAATATAAAGTTAATATTTTTAGACGCATTTTTTTGCGTGAGGTGGGCAAAGAAATGACAAATAATTTTGGAGGGAAATCTCTAGCAGAAAAGTAGAGAAGTAAGCAGTCTTCTTGAAAATTATCCAAAACTGACGAAGAACCATGTTGAAATGCATATAAAATATAAATCACTCAATAGTGAGATCAAAAAACTATTTACGGAATTAGAAAGAGCATGTTTAGGACATAAATCAACTCCATTCGCCCAAAAATGGTTAGCAGACTCAAAAAATTCTAAGTCGATAAATGATTGTTTTTAGAATTAAACTTTTTGTTGCAATGGTAATGGAGCACGTACAAATTTTCTAAAGGTCATTTTAAGCACACAGGAATGAATAAGGTTATAAGGATATTCCGTCAACGCAGCATACGACAACGTCTTTAGCAAGTATTCCACGTTTTTCAAAGCCATCTGTAGAACCAAGCGTTGTTAATCAACCTTCTAGCGGGGACATATACGAAGTTAGTGCAGATACAAAAAGTAATACATACAGCGGATAATAAAAATGAGTAAAAATTGTGGTTTTTGAACGAATCTGTACTTAAAGAAAAAATCTGTTATTAACAGCAGCGATGGTATGCTGCCTATCAGCAGGTAATTTTCTGCTATTACAGCAATGTTTCTGGCATAACAGAAGTTTTTCTGCAACCTTGCATCAGCATCCACACTGCTAAAGTGTTTGCAGTCTGCTTAAAATGGCTGCTGATAATTAAATTATAAAAATAGATAAAATAATAAGGGTTTATAATTTAAAAGGCTTTCCGATTGACGGCGAAAACGAATTTAGCTCGTATTTCGTTTTATGTTAGCTTGGGGCAATATGCGTATCATTAAAAATACAATCACAATATCTTTCAGTGGTAATAAATTCTCTTATAATAATATTTATTCAAAAAAGTGTTGTTAATAAAATTGTTAACTGGCTGTACATATGCTTAAAGTTTCCAGAAAACGTTTTTTTCTTTATTGCTAAAAACAGCTGTTTGCTATCTCTTTTTCAGCAGAAAATCTGCTCTTACAGCATACGTTTTGCTTTCCTTTACTGACAAATTCCTTTGAGTGTGGATAAACCTTTTTCAAAACGGTGCCTTAAGACACTACTTGACTCCGGGAGAGCAGCAAGTGTTTTTCAATCAATTTTTATTTTTTATAAGTGCCAGTCAGTCCGTCGTCCGTTACACATGTGTCTATCTTTCGTCCGTGTTGTGTGCCGTCCAGTTTCTGTTAAAATAAATAAAATAGAATAAAAAACAAATATTGTATCACAAAAAGGAACAATATCCCTTAAATAAAATAACCTCAAAAACCAAAATTAAAGCACAAAATTACAAATTAACAACAATAGAAAAATAGAACTAAAGGAAATAAAACATCAAATATACCAACAAACCTAAAAACAGCATCGCGTACCGAACGATAAGCAAACATCCAAACAATAACAACAGCAGCATCGGCGGGAACAACATCATAGCAGCAGCAGCCGTACATCACTGACCGCCAGAGATACAAGCCGACTAGTGCATGTTTCTGCACGATCCGCGCCGCCGCCGATTTCGTAGGCTCACATCGACTTCAACCACGCCGCCGATATTTTTTAGATCAGACGGAGTTCTAACTCCCTCAAATCTTACTACCAAAATAGACTACCACGAACCTGTATTTATGAAAACATGTTATTGCCGTTATTTTTCACTTTCTTATTTCTTTTTTGGTTCAGAAAGAGTGAGTAGCGCGCGTCTATGTTCTTATAACTAATGCTTGATTATGGATTACATTTAGTATAACGTTTTCATCTAAATGTTTAACCCAATTTGTATTGATGAAATTTGATTATACTTAAAAAGACTGTGTTTCAAGAATATATCATCCCTTTTGTGCCTAAGGGGTTTCTTAGTAAACACACGTTATCTGCATGAGTATTAGTAATGTTGCAGTAAATTTACAAAAGAAAATATATAAAATATAAATATAACTTATATTTACAACCATACTGCTGTGAAATATATGGATCTTTCTTTGAATTTGGTATCCCACTGTATGATGATGTCTATAGTAAAGTGAATGATTGTATTTTTAATTGAAAGTCACATTTATATAAGTCAGTTCCAGTATGTGTTCCTATAAAAAACAATAAACAACAACTACTCTAAGTAATGTGGGTGTTTGGAAGGCTTTATCGTCACTTATGCTTCTTTTCACGATTGTGTTTAAACTGAAGATGATTCACTTTGGCCACTTGTGTAGGACACACAAATCTCGGAACTGTGATATTCGTCGGCACACAGGTATATTTAGGACATGAAGTTCCACTGTCCTCCGACTATAAAACCATTTGCACTGTTCGGACACTTTTGGAACATTAACCTTATTATTGTGTTTCTTTAGTGTGCCAAAGTAGGTATACCTTTCTTTGGAAGGTTTATGGATTATGATATTCAAGATGTCTGGTGAAATATGCCTCACATGAAAATCTGTAATAGCAAAACAATTATTATATTCATCCTTATTATAAAAATTTTGAGAATGGATTCCCACTCTCAAAAAATAATTGGATGGGATAATTCTTTTCTTCTTGTCCTTGTTCGCCAAATGCTTAAGGCATAACACTGAGCATTGGGTGAATGCAGCAACGACAGGGAGAGGGTTTTTCAGACTCTGAATTATTTTATATGAATAAGTTGGATAAGATAAGCCTGGAGCCTTTTCCTAACCTTAATTTCAGAAAAATAAATATAATGAATTTTTGGTAATCATACAAAATTCGTTTTAATTATTACTTATTACATATGCACAAGACACATATTAAAAAATATCACAATTCATTTGTATTCAAGGTTACAGTCCAACTAAAAAAAGGATTAAAGACAATTACCATGTGGATAAACTCGAAAGGAACACACAATCATATAAAATAAGATAGTGTACACATTAGATTTAAAGTTATTAATCTTTTGTATTCCCGCACTGTTTATTTTTTTATTTCGTCTACTTCATTTATTACGAAATTTATAGTTTTGTTTTTAATTTGATTTTTGATTTGAAATTTATAGAAAGGATCATTGCTACAATTAGCTTGAGAGGTGGACGCGCTTCAACGTCAAATTTCTTCTCCAAAATGCTGCAAACGGCCCCACAAAGTTTTGAAAATTCTTCGTGATCATCTTTGACTGTGTCCTTACCCCGTTTCAGGACTGGATACACATTTGGAAATAGTTCGTTGTGGTCATCATTGCATTTTTCTCTTTTCGGGACTGGAGAGCCTTTTGAAAAAGATTCGAACTCGTCGACATCAAATATATGTGGGAGCTGGGCGTATAGGCTTAGGCCGCTATCGACGGACGCCTTCGTTGTGTCATGCATGAAATGCGCGTCATGCAGACTCACCGACGCACATACTTGCATCCAAATACACTGACTTACACACTCGGACGGACGGACGATGTCAACAGGGGAGTTGCCATAGAGAGCTAGACGAGTATAGACGTGCTTTGAGGAACTTAATTCGATGTGTTATTAACTTTGAGCTTACTTTCATTATTCTTTGATAAACTTTAAATATTCTTTCATTGTTCTTTAATTAATCATTAATAAACATTTAAATTGATGTGACAAGTGTTTTATTCCCTGAAAGGCAAAACCCACCCCTACAACTTGTGGACTCGTCCGGGATTTGCAAGAACAAAACAGGAAAAATTTTAAAAACTAAAAGCCCTAGACAACGAATAGAATGCGAGTTGTTAAATTAAGAAGAGGCAAAAAGAACAATTTTGTGGTTGAAAGAGCGATGCGCAGTGAAAGAGAGAATTGATTGTTTAAAAGGAAAAGAATAGTGAAGTGAAAGAGGGGAAAACATAGAAACAATTTCGAAGAAAAAAAGCTGAAAAAACCCTAGACAAAGTAGAGAGCCGATTGCCGAGAGACAGAGAGTAAATTGTGTTTTTCTGTGAAGTGTAAGAAAAAAAAAGAAGAAGATCGTTTTCGAAAACAGTGCAAGAAAATTTGCAACATCAAGAAAAGAACGAAAACTGAGACGCAATTGCAGTGCGGGCATATAATTTGTTGTTGCTTTGTCCGTTTATTTTGAAATGTTTTTTTTTCTGAGACACAAACACATACGAGGGCCACAGTCATCATACAAGTGGTTCAGCAGTGAAGTCGCAATAGAAACAAAAAATTATTCGCGGCGACAGAGAAGCAGACCACCAAGCAAAGCCGTGCTGTGGTGTTAGACGGTAACAACAGTGAGAGTGGATTGCCGAAACTCTCGATAGTGACGACAACGCAAGACGTACATCTTACAGAGGAACAGCTGCACATATTCAACAACAACAGACAACAGCACGTATGCGATAACTAAATCCAACGGAATTGTATGTATGTGGTGGTAGTTATTTATAGACGTATGGACGATTGTTGGATGTTGTCTGATCGATTTTAGACGGTACATTTTAGACGGTACATGCTAGACGGTAGATGTTGGAAGGTACATGTTAGACGGTACATGGTAGACGGTACATGTTTAGCGTTGGACGTGGACGGATCGATTCTTTGTAATTTGTTGTTTTGTAGAATCGTATTTGAGTATATTATAATTATTTTGATTGTGATCATTGTAATTCTAATTTTGATTTTATTTGATATTATTTACATTCAAACATCAATTCGAATTGAATAGTTTTAAGTATTTTAGTTCCTGTTAATAGAACTGTTTTTTACTTGAATTGTAAGGCACTGTGACGACATGGACAGGAATGTAGTTTTGACATTGACGGTGGATGGTTTGAAGACGGAGTTAGACAAGTTGGTTGCTTGCCCACCACGGTATTGCTAACGATAAAATTAAAAAAAATTAAAGTGGAACCGAGTATTATATTTTTATTAGTCTGAGAAAAATGCTAATGAAAAGCATTAGATTTTTTAAAAAGCATGTTTAATATATTAAACTGGCTCACAGTGAATCCGTTTAATAGTTACTCGATTTCTCTAAATTCTTTCCGATGATACCCATACTGACCTGATAGGTTAAAAAACATGGTAGATAGACTATAGTATGATAGACTATATCTTCGAAATTTCCGATAGTCCTCATAATATTTTACTCCGAGTCCTTTACAATGACCAAATGATCTAATTTTAGCGGTTTTAGCTGGCAGTTAGTGTGACTAATTTAGCTATACATATATCCATTAGGCACACAGACATTATACAGTCTGAAACTGCAGCACAAAAAATGATATGCTCGCTGATATAAATAATATAATGCATTAATATATGCGCAAAATAAAATTGGCATGCCCTTTAAGTAATAAATATAAAGTTAATATTTTTAGACGCGATTTTTTGCGTGAGGTGGGCAAAGAAATGACAAATAATTTTGGAGGGAAATCTCTAGCAGAAAAGTAGAGAAGTAAGCAGTCTTCTTGAAAATTATCCAAAACTGACGAAGAACCATGTTGAAATGCATATAAAATATAAATCACTCAATAGTGAGATCAAAAAACTATTTACGGAATTAGAAAGAGCATGTTTAGGACATAAATCAACTCCATTTGCCCAAAAATGGTTAGCAGACTCAAAAATTCTAAGTCGATAAATGATTGTTTTTAGAATTAAGCTTTTTGTTGCAATGGTAATGGAGCACGTACACATTTTCTAAACGTCATTTTAAACACACAGGAATGAATAAGGCTATAAGTATATTCCGTGAACGCAGCATACTACAACGTCTTTAGCAAGTATTCCACATTTTTCAAAGGCATATGTAGAACCAAGCGTTGTTAATCAACCTTCTAGCGGGGACATATAAGAAGTTAGTGCAGATACAAAAAGTAATACATACAGCGGATAATAAAAATGAGTAAAAATTGTGGTTTTTGAACGAATCTGTACTTAAAGAAAAAATCTGTTATTAACAGCAGCGATGGTATGCTGCCTATCAGCAGGTAATTTTCTGCTATTACAGCAATGTTTCTGGCATAACAGAAGTTTTTCTGCAACCTTGCATCAGCATCCACACTGCTAAAGTGTTTGCAGTCTGCTTAAAATGGCTGCTGATAATTAAATTATAAAAATAGATAAAATAATAAGGGTTTATAATTTAAAAGGCTTTCCGATTGACGGCGAAAACGAATTTAGCTCGTATTTCGTTTTATGTTAGCTTGGGGCAATATGCGTATCATTAAAAATACAATCACAATATCTTTCAGTGGTAATAAATTCTCTTATAATAATATTTATTCAAAAAAGTGTTGTTAATAAAATTGTTAACTGGCTGTACATATGCTTAAAGTTTCCAGAAAACGTTTTTTTCTTTATTGCTAAAAACAGCTGTTTGCTATCTCTTTTTCAGCAGAAAATCTGCTCTTACAGCATACGTTTTGCTTTCCTTTACTGACAAATTCCTTTGAGTGTGGATAAACCTTTTTCTAAACGGTGCCTTAAGACACTACTTGACTCCGGGAGAGCAGCAAGTGTTTTTCAATCAATTTTTATTTTTTATAAGTGCCAGTCAGTCAGTCGTCCGTTACACATGTGTCTATCTTTCGTCCGTGTTGTGTGCCGTCCAGTTTCTGTTAAAATAAATAAAATAGAATAAAAAACAAATATTGTATCACAAAAAGGAACAATATCCCTTAAATAAAATAACCTCAAAAACCAAAATTAAAGCACAAAATTACAAATTAACAACAATAGAAAAATAGAACTAAAGGAAATAAAACATCAAATATACCAACAAACCTAAAAACAGCATCGCGTACCGAACGATAAGCAAACATCCAAACAATAACAACAGCAGCATCGGCGGGAACAACAACAACATCATAGCAGCAGCAGCCGTACATCACTGACCGCCAGAGATACAAGCCGACTAGTGCATGTTTCTGCACGATCCGCGCCGCCGCCGATTTCGTAGGCTCACATCGACTTCAACCACGCCGCCGATATTTTTTAGATCAGACGGAGTTCTAACTCCCTCAAATCTTACTACCAAAATAGACTACCACGAACCTGTATTTATGAAAACATGTTATTGCCGTTATTTTTCACTTTCTTATTTCTTTTTTGGTTCAGAAAGAGTGAGTAGCGCGCGTCTATGTTCTTATAACTAATGCTTGATTATGGATTACATTTAGTATAACGTTTTCATCTAAATGTTTAACCCAATTTGTATTGATGAAATTTGATTACACTTAAAAAGACTGTGTTTCAAGAATATATCATCCCTTTTGTGCCTAAGGGGTTTCTTAGTAAACACACGTTATCTGCATGAGTATTAGTAATGTTGCAGTAAATTTACAAAAGAAAATATATAAAATATAAATATAACTTATATTTACACCATACTGCTGTGAAATATATGGATCTTTCTTTGAATTTGGTATCCCACTGTATGATGATGTCTATAGTAAAGTGAATGATTGTATTTTTAATTGAAAGTCACATTTATATAAGTCAGTTCCAGTATGTGTTACTATAAAAAACAATAAACAACAACTACTCTAAGTAATGTGGGTGTTTGGAAGGCTTTATCGTCACTTATGCTTCTTTTCACGATTGTGTTTAAACTGAAGATGATTCACTTTGGCCACTTGTGTAGGACACACAAATCTCGGAACTGTGATATTCGTCGGCACACACAGGTATATTTAGGACATGAAGTTCCACTGTCCTCCGACTATAAAACCGTTTGCACTGTTCGGACACTTTTGGAACATTAACCTTATTATTGTGTTTCTTTAGTGTGCCAAAGTAGGTATACCTTTCTTTGGAAGGTTTATGGATTATGATATTCAAGATGTCTGGTGAAATATGCCTCACATGAAAATCTGTAATAGCAAAACAATTATTATATTCATCCTTATTATAAAAATTTTGAGAATGGATTCCCACTCTCAAAAAATAATTGGATGGGATAATTCTTTTCTTCTTGTCCTTGTTCGCCAAATGCTTAAGGCATAACACTGAGCATTGGGTGAATGCAGCAACGACAGGGAGAGGGTTTTTCAGACTCTGAATTATTTTATATGAATAAGTTGGATAAGATAAGCCTGGAGCCTTTTCCTAACCTTAATTTCAGAAAAATAAATATAATGAATTTTTGGTAATCATACAAAATTCGTTTTATTAATTACTTATTACATATGCACAAGACACATATTAAAAAATATCACAATTCATTTGTATTCAAGGTTACAGTCCAACTAGAAAAAGGATTAAAGACAATTACCATGTGGATAAACTCGAAAGGAACACACAATCATATAAAATAAGATAGTGTACACATTAGATTTAAAGTTATTAATCTTTTGTATTCCCGCACTGTTTATTTTTTTATTTCGTCTACTTCATTTATTACGAAATTTATAGTTTTGTTTTTAATTTGATTTTTGATTTGAAATTTATAGAAAGGATCATTGCTACAATTAGCTTGAGAGGTGGACGCGCTTCAACGTCAAATTTCTTCTCCAAAATGCTGCAAACGGCCCCACAAAGTTTTGAAAATTCTTCGTGATCATCTTTGACTGTGTCCTTACCCCGTTTCAGGACTGGATACACATTTGGAAATAGTTCGTTGTGGTCATCATTGCATTTTTCTTTTTTCGGGACTGGAGAGCCTTTTGAAAAAGATTCGAACTCGTCGACATCAAATATATGTGGGAGCTGGGCGTATAGGCTTAGGCCGCTATCGACGGACGCCTTCGTTGTGTCATGCATGAAATGCGCGTCATGCAGACTCACCGACGCACATACTTGCATCCAAATACACTGACTTACACACTCGGACGGACGGACGATGTCAACAGGGGAGTTGCCATAGAGAGCTAGACGAGTATAGACGTGCTTTGAGGAACTTAATTCGATGTGTTATTAACTTTGAGCTTACTTTCATTATTCTTTGATAAACTTTAAATATTCTTTCATTGTTCTTTAATTAATCATTAATAAACATTTAAATTGATGTGACAAGTGTTTTATTCCCTGAAAGGCAAAACCCACCCCTACAACTTGTGGACTCGTCCGGGATTTGCAAGAACAAAACAGGAAAAATTTTAAAAACTAAAAGCCCTAGACAACGAATAGAATGCGAGTTGTTAAATTAAGAAGAGGCAAAAAGAACAATTTTGTGGTTGAAAGAGCGATGCGCAGTGAAAGAGAGAATTGATTGTTTAAAAGGAAAAGAATAGTGAAGTGAAAGAGGGGAAAACATAGAAACAATTTCGAAGAAAAAAAGCTGAAAAAACCCTAGACAAAGTAGAGAGCCGATCGCCGAGAGACAGAGAGTAAATTGTGTTTTTCTGTGAAGTGTAAGAAAAAAAAGAAGAAGATCGTTTTCGAAAACAGTGCAAGAAAATTTGCAACATCAAGAAAAGAACGAAAACTGAGACGCAATTGCAGTGCGGGCATATAATTTGTTGTTGCTTTGTCCGTTTATTTTGAAATGTTTTTTTTCTGACACACAAACACATACGAGGGCCACAGTCATCATACAAGTGGTTCAGCAGTGAAGTGGCAAAAGAAACAAAAAATTATTCGCGGCGACAGAGAAGCAGACCACCAAGCAAAGCCGTGCTGTGGTGTTAGACGGTAACAACAGTGAGAGTGGATTGCCGAAACTCTCGATAGTGACGACAACGCAAGACGTACATCTTACAGAGGAACAGCTGCACATATTCAACAACAACAGACAACAGCACGTATGCGATAACTAAATCCAACGGAATTGTATGTATGTGGTGGTAGTTATTTATAGACGTATGGACGATTGTTGGATGTTGTCTGATCGATTTTAGACGGTACATTTTAGACGGTACATGCTAGACATGGTAGACGGTACATGTTTGGCGTTGGACGTGGACGGATCGATTCTTTGTGATTTGTTGTTTTGTAGAATCGTATTTGAGTATATTATAATTATTTTGATTGTGATCATTGTAATTCTAATTTTGATTTTATTTGATATTATTTACATTCAAACATCAATTCGAATTGAATAGTTTTAAGTATTTTAGTTCCTGTTAATAGAACTGTTTTTTACTTGAATTGTAAGGCACTGTGACGACATGGACAGGAATGTAGTTTTGACATTCACGGTGGATGGTTTGAAGACGGAGTTAGACAAGTTGGTTGCTTGCCCACCACGGTATTGCTAACGATAAAATTAAAAAAAAATAAAGTGGAACCGAGTATTATATTTTTATTAGTCTGAGAAAAATGCTAATGAAAAGCATTAGATTTTTTAAAAAGCATGTTTAATATATTAAACTGGCTCACAGTGAATCCGTTTAATAGTTACTCGATTTCTCTAAATTCTTTCCGATGATACCCATACTGACCTGATAGGTTAAAAAACATGGTAGATAGACTATAGTATGATAGACTATATCTTCGAAATTTCCGATAGTCCTCATAATATTTTACTCCGAGTCCTTTACAATGACCAAATGATCTAATTTTAGCGGTTTTAGCTGGCAGTTAGTGTGACTAATTTAGCTATACATATATCCATTAGGCACACAGACATTATACAGTCTGAAACTGCAGCACAAAAAATGATATGCTCGCTGATATAAATGCATTAATATATGCGCAAAATAAAATTGGCATGCCCTTTAAGTAATAAATATAAAGTTAATATTTTTAGACGCGATTTTTTGCGTGAGGTGGGCAAAGAAATGACAAATAATTTTGGAGGGAAATCTCTAGCAGAAAAGTAGAGAAGTAAGCAGTCTTCTTGAAAATTATCCAAAACTGACGAAGAACCATGTTGAAATGCATATAAAATATAAATCACTCAATAGTGAGATCAAAAAACTATTTACGGAATTAGAAAGAGCATGTTTAGGACATAAATCAACTCCATTTGCCCAAAAATGGTTAGCAGACTCAAAAATTCTAAGTCGATAAATGATTGTTTTTAGAATTAAGCTTTTTGTTGCAATGGTAATGGAGCACGTACACATTTTCTAAACGTCATTTTAAACACACAGGAATGAATAAGGCTATAAGTATATTCCGTGAACGCAGCATACTACAACGTCTTTAGCAAGTATTCCACATTTTTCAAAGGCATATGTAGAACCAAGCGTTGTTAATCAACCTTCTAGCGGGGACGTATACGAAGTTAGTGCAGATACAAAAAGTAATACATACAGCGGATAATAAAAACGAGTAAAAATTGTGTTTTTTGAACGAATCTGTACTTAAAGAAAAAAATCTGTTATTAACAGCAGCGATGGTCTGCTGCCTACCAGCAGGTAATTTTCTGCTATTACAGCAATTTTTCTGGCATAACAGAAGTTTTTCTGCAACCTTGCATCAGCATTCACACTGCTAAAGTGTTTGCAGTCTGCTAAAAATGGCTGCTGATAATTAAATTATAAAAATAGATAAAATAATAAGGGTTTATAATTTAAAAGGCTTTCCGATTGACGGCGAAAACGAATTTAGCTCGTATTTCGTTTTATGTTAGCTTGGGGCAATATGCGTATCATTAAAAATACAATCACAATATCTTTCAGTGGTAATAAATTCTCTTATAATAATATTTATTCAAAAAAGTGTTGTTAATAAAATTGTTAACTGGCTGTACATATGCTTAAAGTTTCCAGAAAACGTTTTTTTCTTTATTGCTAAAAACAGCTGTTTGCTATCTCTTTTTCAGCAGAAAATCTGCTCTTACAGCATACGTTTTGCTTTCCTTTACTGACAAATTCCTTTGAGTGTGGATAAACCTTTTTCAAAACGGTGCCTTAAGACACTACTTGACTCCGGGAGAGCAGCAAGTGTTTTTCAATCAATTTTTATTTTTTATAAGTGCCAGTCAGTCCGTCGTCCGTTACACATGTGTCTATCTTTCGTCCGTGTTGTGTGCCGTCCAGTTTCTGTTAAAATAAATAAAATAGAATAAAAAACAAATATTGTATCACAAAAAGGAACAATATCCCTTAAATAAAATAACCTCAAAAACCAAAATTAAATTACAAATTAACAACAATAGAAAAATAGAACTAAAGGAAATAAAACATCAAATATACCAACAAACCTAAAAACAGCATCGCGTACCGAACGATAAGCAAACATCCAAACAATAACAACAGCAGCATCGGCGGGAACAACAACAACATCATAGCAGCAGCAGCCGTACATCACTGACCGCCAGAGATACAAGCCGACTAGTGCATGTTTCTGCACGATCCGCGCCGCCGCCGATTTCGTAGGCTCACATCGCCGCCGATATTTTTTAGATCAGACGGAGTTCTAACTCACTCAAATCTTACTACCAAAATAGATTACCACGAACCTGTATTTATGAAAACATGTTATTGCCGTTATTTTTCACTTTCTTATTTCTTTTTTGGTTCAGAAAGAGTGAGTAGCGCGCGTCCATGTTCTTATAACTAATGCTTGATTATGGATTACATTTAGTATAACGTTTTCATCTAAATGTTTAACCCAATTTGTATTGATGAAATTTGATTGTACTTAAAAGACTGTGTTTCAAGAATATATCATCCCTTTTGTGCCTAAGGGGTTTCTTAGTAAACACACGTTATCTGCATGAGTATTAGTAATGTTGCAGTAAATTAACAAAAGAAAATATATAAAATATAAATATAACTTATATTTACAACCATACTGCTGTGAAATATATGGATCTTTCTTTGAATTTGGTATCCCACTGTATGATGATGTCTATAGTAAAGTGAATGATTGTATTTTTAATTGATAGTCACATTTATATAAGTCAGTTCCAGTATGTGTTCCTATAAAAAACAATAAACAACAACGACTCTAAGTAATGTGGGTGTTTGGAAGGCTTTATCGTCACTTATGCTTCTTTTTCACGATTGTGTTTAAACTGAAGATGTTTCACTTTGGCCACTTGTGTAGGACACACAAATCTCGGAACTGTGATATTCGTAGGCACACACAGGTATATTTAGGACATGAAGTTCCACTGTCCTCCGACTATAAAACCATTTGCACTGTTCGGACACTTTTGGAACATTAACCTTATTATTGTGCTTCATTAGTGTGCCAAAGTAGGTAGATGTATACCTTTCTTTGGAAGGTTTATGGATTATGATATTCAAGATGTCTGGTGAAATATGCCTCACATGAAAATCTGTAATAGCAAAACAATTATTATATTCATCCTTATTATAAAAAATTTGAGAATGGATTCCCACTCTCAAAAAATAATTGGATGGGATAATTCTTTTCTTCTTGCCCTTGTTCGCCAAATGCTCAAGGCATAACACTGAGCATTGGGTGAATGCAGCAACGACAGGGAGAGGGTTTTACAGACTCTGAATTATTTTATATGAATAAGTTGGATTCGATAAGACGACTCCGCCTGGAGCCTTTTCCTAACCTTAATTTCCGAAAAATAAATATAATGCATTTTTGGTAATCATACAAAATTAGTTTTATTAATTACTTATTACATATGCACAAGACACATATTAAAAAATATCACAATTCATGTGTATTCAAGGTTACAGTCCAACTAAAAGGATTAAAGACAATTACCATGTGGATAAACTCGAAAGGAACACACAATCATATAAAATAAGATAGTGTACACATTAGATTTAAAGTTATTAATCTTTTGTATTCCCGCACTGTTTATTTTTTTATTTCGTCTACTTCATTTATTACGAAATTTATAGTTTTGTTTTTAATTTGATTTTGGAAAGGCTCGTCGACTTGGCATATAATACTCTCGAAAAATTTATAGAAGGGATCATTGCTACAATTAGCTTGAGAGGTGGACGGCGCTTCAACGTCAATTTTCTTCTCAAAAAAGCTGCAAACGGCCCCACAAAGTTTTGAAAATTCTTCGTGATCATCTTTGACTGTGTCCTTACCCCGTTTCAGGACTGGATACACATTTGGAAATAGTTCGTTGTGGTCATCATTGCATTTTTCTTTTCTTTTTTCGGGACTGGAGAGCCTTTTGAAAAAGATTCGAACTCGTCGACATCAAATATATGTGGGAGCTGGGCGTATAGGCTTAGGCCGCTATCGACGGACGCCTTCGTTGTGTCATGCATGAAATGCGCGTCATGCAGACTCACCGACGCACATACTTGCATCCAAATACACTGACTTACAAACTCGGACGGACGGACGATGTCAACAGGGGAGTTGCCATAGAGAGCTAGACGAGTATAGACGTGCTTTGAGGCACTTAATTCGATGTGTTATTAACTTTGTGCTTACATTCATTATTCTTTGTTAAACTTTAAACATTCTTTCATTATTCTTTAATTAATCATTAATAAACATTTAAATTGATGTGACAAGTGTTTTATTTCCTGAAAGGCAAAACCCACCCCTAAAACTTGTGGACTCGTCCGGGAGAAAAAACAGGAAAAATTTTAAAAACTAAAACCCCTAGACAACGAATAGAATGCAAGTTGTGAAATTAAGACGAGGCAAAATGAACAATTTTGTGGTTGAAAGAGCGATGCGCAGTGAAAGAGGGGAAAACATAGAAACAATTTCGACGAAAAAGAGACAGAGAGTAAATTGTGTTTTTCTGTGAAGTGTAAGAAAAAAAAGAAGAAGAATATCGTTTTCGAAAACAGTGCAAGAAAATTTGCAACATCAAGAAAAGAACAAGACAGAAAAGAACGAAAACTGAGACGCAATTGCATTGCGGGCATATAATTTGTTGTTGCTTTGTCCGTTTATTTTGAAATGTTTTTTTCTGACACACAAACACATACGAGGGCCACAGTCATCATACAAGTGGTTCAGCAGTGAAGTGGCAAAAGAAACAAAAAATTATTCGCGGCGACAGAGAAGCAGACCACCAAGCAAAGCCGTGCTGTGGTGTTAGATGGTAACAACAGTGAGAGTGGATTGCCGAGACTTGCCGAAACTCTCGATAGCGACGACAACGCAAGACGTACATCTTACAGAGGAACAGCTGCAAATATTCAACAACAACAGACAACAGCACGTATGCGATAACTAAATCCAACGGAATTGTGTGTATGTAGTATATGAGTGGTAGTTATTTATAGACGTATGGACGATTGTTGGATGTTGTATGCTCGGTTTTAGACGGTACATGCTAGACGGTACATGTTAGAAGGTACATGTTAGATGGTACATGTTTGGACTTCATTTGTTTATTGATGGTGTGAATTTAGACGTTGGACGTGGACGGATCGATTCTTTGTGATTTGTTGTTTTGTAGAATCGTATTTTAGTATATTATAATTATTTTGATTGTGATCATTGTAATTCTAATTTTGATTTTATTTGATATTATTTACATTCAAACATCAATTCGAATTGAATAGTTTTAAGTATTTTAGTTCCTGTTAATAGAACTGTTTTTTACTTGAATTGAAAGGCACTGTGACGACATGGACAGGAATGTAGTTTTGACATTGACGATGGATGGTTTGAAGACGGAGTTATACAAGTTGGGACTGGCGAAGACTGGGAACAAGACCGAACTACAGACTAGGTTGCTTGCCCACCACGGTATTGCTAACGATGGCGCAAAGGGATCGGAGTAAGGCGATGCTTCTTCGGATGTTGGTCGTACGTTTGACCGCGCGAGTATGTTTTCGCTGCGAGATATACGAGATTCAGTTTCATCGTTTGCTGGTGAGGGATTGCCTGAAGTTGAGGAGTGGCTGTCAGAATTTGAGGACTGCGCTTGTACAGTGGCATGGAACCAACTCCAGAAATTTATTTATGCGAAGCAATTGCTGAGGGGAGCTGCTAAGATTTTTGTCAGAAGTCAATCTGGCATAAGAAATTGGGACTCTTTTATGGACTGTCTTCTATTGAAATTCACAGGATGTTGAGCAGCCGAAAAAAGAGAAGCGACGAGACGTACCGCGAATTTTTGTATACATTGCAGGAGATTGGAAATCAGATTAAAATCGACGATCGTAGTTTAATCGAGTATTTTGTAGATGGCTTAGACGATTCGATGGCGAATAAAATTATTCTCTATCATGCGCAGACACTAGACGATCTGAAAGAGAAATTAAAAGTGTACGAGAAAATTCGTGGCTCCGTAAAATCATTAAATTTGATGGGAACACGTCGGAAAATTTAACCAAGAGAGAACAATACAGACGTAGACGAGAGAAACGGTGTTACAAATGTGGGGAACACGGTCATTTCTCTAGAGAGTGTAAAAGTTCCGAGCCGAGATGCTTCAAATGTAAAAACTTTGGACATAAGTCATTTGAATGTGGAGTTGACATCAAAAATGAAGAAGGCAATAGGAGAGATAATGATAGTATAGTCCACACAATGTCTCGAAATGTTATTCCTCCGTCAAGAAGAATTTTTAAGGACTTTATAATTTTTGGTAAGAAGATTTCTGCTATTGTGGACACCGGAAATGATATTAGCGCCTTGCGCTATGATACCCTTTCACTTTTTGGCGATGTGAAACTTGAACCGGATGTGAGGATTTTGGCTGGTATTGGCGGCATGAACATTGACACGATGGGGAAATTTACTGCTGCTGTGAATATAGATGGGCATAGACTAGATATGACTTTTCACGTGACAAAGGAAGACGATATTTTGTATCCAGCTGTAATTTTAAACGACATACTCGAATACATGGAGTTGTTAATTGACGCGAAGGGAGCGATATTTCGACCGAAAAATTTTTCGACTGAGTTCATTAAGCCTGTAACAGACATCAATCCGTTAAAGAGACCTAATGTTGAAGTTGTTAACGACATCGGTAAAAAATCAGATAGTCTAGACGATATGAGACAAGAGGAATGCCAAGTGATGTCGCATGAGAAGAAATTTATTGAGGAAACTAGGAACAAAGAGATGGAGAAGCTGCCTGAACCAAATTCTGTTGACCATCAAGTCGAAGAATTGCGAACAGAGTTTGAATCAATTGTGAAGACATGTCAATATGGACGTAAGATGTATGCCTAGAAGCGCTGTGTTGAAAATGATGTAACGACCAGAGATAAAAAATGTAGTCCATTAAGACTATTAATACCGAAGAAAGACAGTTTGAAATTGGAGATATGTGACAAGGGCAATCACGCTGACAAACGAATTCCCGACACAGCATATAAGATCAACGACTTGATAGCCATTAAGCGGACTCAATTCAGATCTGGTGAGTGTACTTCGATGGATGAGAATATGTTGTCCTGGAAATCGCATTCGAGGTCGAATGTTTTGTCAGGACGGACGGATGTTGGAGCTGGGCGTATAGGCTCAGGCCGCTATCGACGGACGCCTTCCTTGTGTCTTGCATGACATGCGCGACGGCGTCATGCAGACTCACCGACACACATACTTGCGTACAAATACACTGACTTACACACTCGGACGGACGGACGATGTCAACAGGGGAGTTGCCATAGAGAGCTAGACGAGTATAGACGTGCTTCGAGGAACTTAATTCGATGTGTTATTAATTTTGTGCTTACTTTCATTATTCTTTGTTAAACTTTAAACATTCTTTCATTATTCTTTAATTAATCATTAATAAACATTTAAATTGATGTGACAAGTGTTTTATTTCCTGAAAGGCAAAACCGACCCCTACATATATGTTGAGTATCATTGAAGGTATTTCATTATGTTTCTTCAGAGCTAGAGAGAGTTTGGAAGACATACTCGAAGAATCATCCCCATACATTGCCGACAGCATGTTTGATGAGGAGTTGTAAGGTTCTTGTGAAATATATCCTTCTGAGTCGTCATATTCTATAACCGACCCATCAAAAGTCTCAAAAAATTATTTGTAGTTCTAGAAAGAAGATAAATGCAATACACAATTTGATGGAATAAATGAAACATGAATATTAAATATCATGCTACAAATAACACTACTCAACAAAATGAAAAAAATTTCATGTACTCCGGATGCGATAATTTTTTCTGTGTAGATAACCTTGACATGAGCTCGGTTTTTTTATTTTTTTTTTTTTAAATTTTAAAATTTTTTTTTTGGTTAATTTGTTTCGTCCGGCATAACTCGGGAACCACTAGCCCGATTTAATTGAATTAAATTTTAAAAAATTTAAAATTACAATTCCCTTAATCTGTTCATATATTGTTTTCCTATACAAGCAACAGTTTCCAAGTTAAAAATGAATATATAAAGGAAAAAACTTATTTTTTGCCTAAAAATTTAAATTTTTTTTTTTTTTAAATCCATAAAAAATCCAAAATGAAAAAAAATGTCAAATCTTATTACTTTTACGTAAAGTCACATAACCTATGAGCAAAATGAGACAAAGATCATGAAAATCGATGCACGCGTTTCGCTTTTATTCGCAATTGAGTAAAGGTATGAATTTCAAAAATTTGCTCGACATATGCACAACTTTGTCTATGGTAAGGTTTTTTCTTTTTTATTACAAAAAAAAATTAAAATTTGTTGGGTGACAAAAATATATGACTTTAAATTAAAAAACAATTCGATATATGTACAAGAAATTATCCTAAGGATATCAACATTAATTAATTATAAAACACAAAAATAAAAACCTTCAAATTAAAAATAATTATGTGCTTTTGTCTTTCTTTTATATTGTTGTGGGTCTGTTTCTCTTATCAGGAACCAGATATAGTCCCCCATCATAGCTTCGTTCCAAAATCCTTGGTATCGGTGCTCAATTTCTTTCATTTGCTGATGAAAACGCTCACCATGCTCGTCACTCACATCGCCCAGGTTGTCCGGAAAGAAGTCCAAGTGCGAGTGTAGAAAATGTATCTTAAGCGACATATTTGCTCTAATTTTTTTATAATTTTGGAGTAGTTGTTCGACGATCTCTCTGTAATTTGAGCTTTTGTTGTTTCCAAGAAATCCGGAAACAATTTGCCGAAATGAGTTCCAAGCTGCAGCTTCATTTGGTGATAAAATGTGCTCAAACTGTTGGTCTTGCAACAACTTTTTAATTTGCGGACCGTCGAAAACGCCTTCCTTAATCTTTGCCGATGAAAGGTGAGGAAAAATGGTTTTTAAAAAGGCGAACGCTTCGCCATCTTTGTTAATAAGCTTTCACGAAGTTTTTTATGAGTCCGAGCTTTATGTGAAGAGGTGGGAGAAAAACATTTTCCTTTTTTATGAGTGGTGTATATTTCACGTTGTCGCTGCCGGGGATGAAGTTAACTCTTTCTGTCCAACTCCTCCTGGTGTAATGATGTTGACGATCGCGGCTGTCCCAAAGGCAGAGAAAACAACAGTACTTTGTGAATCCACCTTGTAATCCACAAAGGATACCGATAACCTTAAGGTCGGCACAAACTTTCCAATCGTGCCTCTCATAGTTAAGGCACTTTAGTAGATTGTCCATGACTTCGTATGTTTCCTTGGTGTCAACGGCATGAGCAATTGGAATCGAAGGTTTCTCGTTGCCGTTGTGCAGTAAAATTGCTTTAAGGCTCTGCTTGTTGCTGTCGATGAAAAGACGCCACTCTCCTGGATTGTAAGAGTACCCGAGTTCACCAAATAATCCGGGAATGTCCTTACAAAAACAGATGTTGTCTTTTTGTGTGTAGTACCTTGCGTATGGTTCATGACGCTTCCTGTAGATTGTTGTCACCACACCAGGAGCCAAGAAACCGAACTGTTGCATGCGCGATGCATGCAACTCTGCATCTTCCTTGGAGAGTTTCAATTCTCTAACCCAATCGTTCAGTTCTGCTTGGGAACATAAGCGTTGACCTCCATGCAATGTATATGTTGACTCGCATTCTGATGTGGTTTCTACTGTCTCCGGATCTGATGTTGGATGTATCGCCTCATTATTAGATGCCCATCTTGAAACGGACGGTTGCGGGTCCACTGGTTCTTCGGAAAATGGCACTGGAAAATTCACTGTTGAAACAGCAGCGTAAGTCCATCGTATATTTTTTCCCACGCCTGTTTTTTTGCTAAGACAGAAATAGCAATCTGTTACATGGCAAAGCGGAGCTCTCCAAAGCATTGGCATGATGATTCTCGGCTGTCGTCTGAAAGAATTTCAATAATAAGTTATATATGTTCTTGAATTTCGTAATCTACACTTACCTTGAGTCAGCTAGCTGTACGTAGCACCTTGGACATAGAGCACTTGGTGTCCACCGCTCATCTATGTTTGAGACCTTTAAATTGAAGCTCTCTTCAAATGAATCTCTCAATTTAGGTGAAAAACAACGCTTGTTTTTTTCAGAAACGTATTCTCCGCACATGTAACAAAAATTACTTGGATTGGTATTGCATTCAAATCCTCGCGAACGTTTGCTCATTTTAACTATCGCGTTCGTCGACACTTGTTGAATGAGTAAAATCGATCAATGAAGACCTATTTATACTGTGTATTGTTTAGTATTTTACTGACAGGTACTTATAAATGGGTGTATATTTTTTTACGGTGGCTACATACCTGTTTCACCATGTGTGAGTCTTAAATTTTCCGAATAATGACCACCCTTAAATGTGGGTTGCATTTCTGTAAAAAATCATACAGGTAGCCAACGGAAAACCCAAATAATTAAAAAAGTCCCCTTTCCTTTTTTCCTTTTAATTGTTCACGCACATTTATTAGCGTTTATTACTTTGCTTACGCAATCATAAAAATTAAATAACCCTTTGTTTATTCCGTTTTGTTAATTCTGAGAATCAAAAAAAAAAAGAAAAAACCTTACCATAGACAAAGTTGTGCATATGTCGAGCAAATTTTTGAAATTCATACCTTTACTCAATTGCGAATAAAAGCGAAACGCGTGCATCGATTTTCATGATCTTTGTCTCATTTTGCTCATAGGTTATGTGACTTTACGTAAAAGTAATAAGATTTGACATTTTTTTTCATTTTGGATTTAAAAAAAAAAAAATTTAAATCTTTAGGCAAAAAATAAGTTTTTTCCTTTATATATTCATTTTTAACTTGGAAACTGTTGCTTGTATAGGAAAACAATATATGAACAGATTAAGGGAATTGTAATTTTAAATTTTTTAAAATTTAATTCAATTAAATCGGGCTAGTGGTTCCCGAGTTATGCCGGACGAAACAAATTAACCAAAAAAAAAAATTTTAAATTTTTGAAATTCATACCTTTACTCAATTGCGAATAAAAGCGAAACGCGTCCATCGATTTTCATGATCTTTGTCTCATTTTGCTCATAGGTTATGTGACTTTACGTAAAAGTAATAAGATTTGACATTTTTTTTCATTTTGGATTTTTTATGGATTTTTAAAAAAATTTAAATCTTTAGGCAAAAAATAAGTTTTTTCCTTTATATATTCATTTTTAACTTGGAAACTGTTGCTTGTATAGGAAAACAATATATGAACAGATTAAGGGAATTGTAATTTTAAATTTTTTAAAATTTAATTCAATTAAATCGGGCTAGTGGTTCCCGAGTTATGCCGGACGAAACAAATTAACCAAAAAAAAATTTTTAAATTAAAAAAAAAAAAATAAAAAAAAAAACCAAACGAAAAAAAAAATTTATTGCGTTTTTCGAGCTCATGTCAAGGTTATCTACACAGAAAAAATTATCGCATCCCGAGTACATTTTGACTGTTGACTAGTGTAATTAGTGCTGTATACTAATACGCAGCAGCATAATGAACGAGAACAAACAAGTGTCCGGACTGCAAACTGTTGCATGAACATTACTCACGGTTTTTACAAAAGACATGGCAGGCGTAAATTTCCATTGTGTAGTTTCCTCCGGCGCCGCTCTTCCAGATGACATTCTTGAATTTTCTCTGACAAAACGATCCCGCAACGTCTTCCATCGACTCTGGCATTTATCAACTTCACATATTATAAATATATTTAGGTATATATATATATAACGAAAAGATTTATCAATTACCGAGATATAAAGTGAGAATTTTGTTCGTCCGAATGTACTTACCTGGCAAATCCACAGCTCTGGATATTGTTTGCCTCTTTATTTATTTATTTATTTCTAAATGATTTGTGCGATTTATTATATATACATTGGTATTTTTGCACCTCATTTATTAAATCTTCCTCAAACATTTTCCTTTTTATTTTTTCTTTTTCGATTAAACCGGTCGGATTTTTTCTAACTAAACGCGTAAACAAAACTCAAAAAACATATGTTTTTATGCTTCTGCTTCACGAAGCACACAAAAAAGTTAAAAGTTCGGCATCTTTTTGTACGCTTGATACACACTTTTGGGATACACGCTTTTATTGTACGCTTCTTCATATGTTTACATACATTTCAAAATTGCTCAAGACATGCATGCTTACAAATATACGTATATTTATCTCATTGTGTTTTGGCCTTACCTTACTCGGTAACTACACATAGAAAAAAATCTGCTATTAACAGCAGACATTGTTTGCTATCTATCAGCAGACACTTTTTCAGCTATTACGCAATTTTTCTGTTCTGCAGATTATCTGCAGTTTTGCTTCAGCAGCCACACTGCCTTAAAGTTTGCAGGCTGCTGAAAATTGTTGCTGTTAATTAAAATTAAAAAAGATTAAAGTGGAACTGAGTATTATATTTTTATTAGAAAAATGCTAATGAAAAGCATTAGATTTTTTAAAAAGCATGATTAATATATTAAACTGGCTCACAGTGAATCCGTTTAATAGTTACTCGATTTCTCTATATTCTTTCCGATGATACCCATACTGACCTGATAGGTTAAAAAAATGGTAGATAGACTATAGTATGATAGACTATATCTTCGAAATATCTGATAGTCCTCATAATATTTTACTCCGAGTCCTTTACAATGACCAAATGATCTGATTTTAGCGGTTTTAGCTGGCAGTTAGTGTGACTAATTTAGCTATACATATATCCATTAGGCACACAGACATTATACAGTCTGAAACTGCAGCACAAAAAATGATATGCTCGCTAATATAAATAATATAAATGCATTAATATATACGCAAAATAAAATTAGCATGCCCTTTAAGTAATAAATATAAAGTTAATATTTTTTAGACGCAATTTTTTGCGTGAGGTGGGCAAAGAAATGACAAATAATTTTGGAGGGAAATCTCTAGCAGAAAAGTAGAGAACTAAGCAGTCTTCTTGAAAATTATCCAAAACTGACGAAGAACCATGTTGAAATGCATATAAAATATAAATCACTCAATAGTGAGATCAAAAAACTATTTACGGAATTAGAAAGAGCATGTTTAGGACATAAATCAACTCCATTCGCCCAAAAATGGTTAGCAGACTCAAAAAATTCCAAGTCGATAAATGATTGTTTTTAGAATTAAACTTTTTGTTGCAATGGTAATGGAGCACGTACAAATTTTCTAAAGGTCATTTTAAGCACACAGGAATGAATAAGGTTATAAGGATATTCCGTCAACGCAGCATACTACAACGTCTTTAGCAAGTATTCCACGTTTTTCAAAGCCATCTGCAGAACCAAGCGTTGTTAATCAACCTTCTAGCGGGGACGTATACGAAGTTAGTGCAGATACAAAAAGTAATACATACAGCGGATAATAAAAATGAGTAAAAATTGTGGTTTTTGAACGAATCTGTACTTAAAGAAAAAATCTGTTATTAACAGCAGCGATGGTCTGCTGCATATCAGCAAGTAATTTTCTGCTATTACAGCAATTTTTCCGCCATAATAGAAGTTTTTCTGCAACCTTGCATCAGCATTCACACTGCTAAAGTGTTTGCAGTCTGCTAAAAATGGCTGCTGATAATTAAATTATAAAAATAGATAAAATAATAAGGGATTATAATTTAAAAGGCTTTCCGATTCACAATCACAATATCTTTCAGTGGTAATAAATTCCCACATTTATTCAAAAAAGTGTTGTTAATAAAATTGTTAACTGGCTGTACATATGCTTAAAATTTCCAGAAAACGTTTTTTTCTTTATTGCTAAAAACAGCTGTTTGCTATCTCATTTTCAGCATCTGCTCTTACAGCAGACTTTTTGCTTTCTTTTACTGACAAATTCTTTTAAGTGTGGATAAACCTTTTTCGGTGCCTTAAGACACTACTTGACCGGGAGAGCTGCAAGTGTTTTTCAATCAATTTTTATTTTTTATAAATGCCAGTCAGTCCGTCGTCCGTTACACATGTGTCTATCTTTCGTCCGTGTTGTGTGCCGTCCAGTTTCTGTTAAAATAAATAAAATAGAATAAAAAACAAATAGTGTATCACAAAAAGGAACAATATCCCTTAAATAAAATAACCTCAAAAACCAAAATTAAATCACAAAATTACAAATTAACAACAATAGAAAAATAGAACTAAAGGAAATAAAACATCAAATATACCAACAAACCTAAAAACCTCATCGCGTACCGAACGATAAGCAAACATCCAAACAATAACAACAGCAGCGGCGGGAACAACAACAACATCATAGCAGCAGCAGCTGTACATCACTGACCGCCAGAGATACTAGCCGCCGCCGCCGCATGTTTCTGCACGATCCGCGCCGCCACCGATTTCGTAGGCTCACATCGACTTCAACCACACCGCCGATATTTTTTAGATCTGACGGAGTTCTAACTCCGTCAAATCTTACTACCAAAATAGACTACCACGAACCTGTATTTATGACAACATGTTATTGCCGTTATTTTTAATTTTCTTATATTTTTTGGTTCAGAAAGAGTGCGTAGCGCGCGTTCATGTTCTTATAACTAATGCTTGATTATGGATTACATTTAGTATAACGTTTTCATCTAAATGTTTAACCCAATTTGTATTGATGAAATTTGATTGTACTTAAAAAGACTGTGTTTCAAGAATATATTATCCCTTTTGGGTTTCTTAGTAAACACACGTTATCTGCATGAGTATTAGTAATGTTGCAGTAAATTTACAAAAGAAAATATATAAAATATAATTATAACTTATATTTACAACCATACTGCTGTGAAATATATGGATCTTTCTTTGAATTTGGTATCCCACTGTATGATGATGTCTATAGTAAAGAAATGATAGTAATAGTAAAGAATGGATTCCCACTCTCAAAAAATAATTGGATGGGATAATAATATGAAATTATGGGAACATTGGCTAATATCGGCTAATATTAAGGAATATTAAGCTACTTGCCAAAAAATAAAAGCAAAGGTATTAAAAGCCAATACATATTGTTCTTTCCCTTTTCCCAAAATTGTCAAATAAATAGGAGTGATCGAATGACAGAACGAGCCGGTAAATCAGCCGAAAGCCACCGCCGCCGACCCATTTTGGGTACCGCCGCCAACACCGATAATTATGGGTCGCCTTGTAACTCTGCTGACAGCCCAGTTCATGTCTCCTCTGTAGTGTGTGCGTGCGTTGTCCCTTTTCCCTTTGTGTAGTTCAGTTGGCATTCTTTTCTTCTTGTCCTTGTTTGCCAAATAGTGCTGCGACATCGATAGAAAAACATCGATGTTTTCAACATCGATGTTTAAAATTTGAAACATCGATGTCGATGAAAAATCGATCAAAAAACATCGATGTTTAGTAACATCGATGTTTTTGCCCTTTCGAAATTCTGATAGAAATTCAAAGACGATACTTTATTAATAAAAGTTTTAAAATTAATTTTATTATAATTAAATGAAATTGTGTTTATTGTAATTAAATAATAGGTTCTTATTCAAGATTCCAGAATTTTGAGTCGACTGTCTGTAAAAACAGTACTTTTTGAAGCTTGTCCCCCGAAATAGAGCTTCTTCTGTTAGAAGTAATGTAGCCCGCAGCTGAGAACAACCTTTCAGAAGGGACTGAAGTGGCCATAATTGATAAATACTTCATAGCAGTCTTCATCAACGCCGAATTTTTGGGCATATAGCACTGTTGCCATCCCTCAAGGGGGTTTTCATTTAATCTAGATACTGGGCTTTTTAAATACATAGCCAGTTCTGCGGGCATTTGAGCAGTCTCCAGTTGATCTATAACTCTAGATCTTTTTTTGGCCTTCCAATTTTCTTGCACCAATTTGTGATGGTCGTCCCAAAAGTTCAAACCTGTAAAATTACACAATTTATTTTTAAATATTTTAACATGTTGTTAGTGCAAAATATATACCTGAAGGAGTTTTTCTTGGACTATTTGTGCTAGATGACTGTCCATCAGATTCTGATGAATATTCCTCATTTTCCTTTATTTCTGTACTTAATTTTCTTATCGCTGTCGCTAGGGCTAGACTATCTTCAAAATGGAGGTTTTTAAATCTGGGATCTAGTAGCGTAGCTATGGAAAAAAAGGGATTGTTTTCTATGCCATCAAACCTTTTTTGAAACTCAGCCTTTAAAATTTGTTTTGTTTCTTTGCCAAAGCTGGAAGTTACAACGGCCTCGTATATTTGTTTTTTCATCAGCCTTAAAACAGGTATAACGACACTTGAGGTGACAAACTTCTCGCCGCATAGCTCTTTTGTTGCCCGTTCAATCGGTTGAAACAACACAATAAAATCCTTTAAATAATCTACCTCGGATGTAGTAATCATAGGTGGGGCAGTTGCGTTAAATGTTATTATGTTGTTGACAATTTCACGAAACAACAAAAATCGTCTAAATCTGCGGTTTTTTTTCGTAGCTCATCACTTCCAATTACACTTCGCTTGAACCAAGTTACGATAGACTTTACCTTCTCTATAACTGCCGTGCCATCTTTAAAAATAGACATTGTTTTGTCGGCAAGAAGGTTTAATAAATGAGCAAAACAGTATGTATGTTTTTTTCCATATGCTATTTCAACAGCCTTTATCATGTTTGCTCCTCCGTCCGTCACAACAGTTATCACCCTCTCTTTACTGATACCCCATTCTGAGCATTTTGTGCTTATCTCAACGGCTAAATTTTCTCCAGTGTGACGTTGATTTAACTCAAAGGCTCCAATAGTAACATTTTCCATGTGAAAACTTCCCTTCGAGTCAATATAGCTATCCGAGATGAAATGAGCAGTTATTCCGAGGAAGCTTCTCGACTTATGGGTTTCGGTCCATATATCCATAGTTAGACATACATGAGGCACTTTCTGCAATTCTGCTTTCACTAAACTTGATATATATTCGTATTTTGTATCCAGCAGATTGTCGATGGTGCGTCTCGAGGGAACTTTGTACATAGGTGCTGCAACCTTTAAAAGATATTTGAATCCATCGTCATCAACAATGGAGATGGGTTGACTGTCTCTGCAAATCATGTACAATATTGCAGTTGTTATTCTATTAAATTTATGTCCCCCATCTTTGAAGGATGAAATTGTAAAGGGTGATTTTTTAAGAGCTTGATAACTTTTTTTTTAAAAAAAAAACGCATAAAATTTGCAAAATCTCATCGGTTCTTTATTTGAAACGTTAGATTGGTCCATGACATTTACTTTTTGAAGATAATTTCATTTAAATGTTGACCGCGGCTGCGTCTTAGGTGGTCCATTCGGAAAGTCCAATTTTGGGCAACTTTTTCGAGCATTTCGGCCGGAATAGCCCGAATTTCTTCGGAAATGTTGTCTTCCAAAGCTGGAATAGTTGCTGGCTTATTTCTGTAGACTTTAGACTTGACGTAGCCCCACAAAAAATAGTCTAAAGGCGTCAAATCGCATGATCTTGATGGCCAACTTACCGGTCCATTTCTTGAGATGAATTGTTCTCCGAAGTTTTCCCTCAAAATGGCCATAGAATCGCGAGCTGTGTGGCATGTAGCGCCATCTTGTTGAAACCACATGTCAACCAAGTTCAGTTCTTCCATTTTGGGCAAAAAAAAGTTGGATATCATCTCACGGTAGCGCTCACCATTCACAGTTACGTTACGATTCGCATCATCTTTGAAGAAGTACGGTCCAATGATGCCACCAGCCCATAAACCGCACCAAACTGTGACTTTTTCTGGATGCATTGGTAGCTCTTGCAATGCTTCTGGCTGATATTCACTCCAAAATCGACAATTCTGCCTATTTACGTACCCATTGAGCCAAAAATGAGCTTCGTCGCTGAACACAATTTCTTTCTTTCTGAACTTTCTTAACAGAGCACGCATTTTGATAATAAAATTCAATGATTTGCAAGCGTTGCTCGTTAGTAAGTCTATTCATGATGAAATGTCAAAGCATACTGAGCATCTTTCTCTTTGACACCATGTCTGAAATCCCACGTGATCTGTCAAATACTAATGCATGAAAATCCTAACCTCAAAAAAATCACTCTTTATTAAAACAATTGCCAAGGACTGTTGCCTTGCAAGACCTGAAAAATTTTAAGTCGAATTAGAATAAAAATTAAGTTTTTAATATTATTACCTGTTGATCCTGTTGATCCCGTTGGTTGCTCTGGTTGTGTTGAACTCGTACTAGGCATTTCTTCCGTATTTGGTATATCTTCCGAACGTGATGCTGTTCTGGTTTTAGAGGCGGCAAAATGTTTCGCATATATGCTATTGTGTTTAGCCTTTAAATGACCAATTAAATTAGTAGTATTTCCACAACTCTTTAAATTTTTTCCACATAACATGCATAAAGCAAAATTACTGTTTGTTTTTGTGAAATGTTTCCATATGTCACTTTTTGGAGGCATTTTAATAATTAAAAAATTCACAAAGTAAAAATGTTCAAAGTAAAATATCCACAAATAAACACAGTGATGCCACTGACGAAATAACGTTAGATATCGCAGTCCGAGAGAAAAACATCGATTCAAAACATCGATAAAAAAACATCGATGTCGATGAAACATCGGAACTAAAACATCGATGTAAAAAGTACTCGATATTTTAGAAAAACATCGATGTTTCGAAAACATCGATGTCGATGTCGCAGCACTATTGCCAAATGCTCAAGGCATAACACTGAGCATTGGGTGAATGCAGCAACTGCAGGGAGAGGGGTTTTTCAATTGTAGCTGCATACAGACTCTGTTTTGTTTTTCTTGTTTGTCTGTTCTAATTGTGGTCAAGTTTAAAGAACAATTTGCCAATATACGAGGGCTGAGAGCGATTTTTTTGCCGTGTACGTTGACATACATTTCCATCGGCCTGATGTTTTTGCTCTTTGTGAGACTCAGGTGTGTGAAGATTTTGGTCTTGTTGTTTACGTACGTAACGACATAGTGTTCCAGAGCCAACAAGACTTGAACTCAGAAAAACCAGAATTTAACGCCCTTTCCGATCAGAGAAAGGAGCCGAGCTAAAATCGTCGGCGGTTGCGTAGTATTTTGACGGTTATTGGCGGCGGCTCGACGGCTGAGCCGACCCAATTTTAACAGGTCGGCGGCGGTGTAATAAAATTCTAATTATCTTAAAATTTCGACAATTAAACATTTGCCTATATGTTAATATGGGGTTAATACATTCGTTCTAGAGCTTAAATGATTGTGATATGCCACATACGTTCAATTTTATAATTTTTTCATAATTGGATCCATAAAATCGTCCCAATGAATTCTGCATTGAGTATTTAATATAGAGTGGGGTATCAAACAGTCAGACCAGGCCGACTTTAGCCTTTTCTTAGTCCTTTACTGTAGGACATGTATGTATGAAAATATTAGGCTTGTTCGATTGGGTTTACTAGCTTACAATTAAGGGACTTGAAGGAGGCAACAATTTTATACATTGGTTTTATTTAAAACAAGTAAGGAAAGGCTAAAGTCGGAAGGGACCGACTATATGATACCATCCACTTCTATCCCATTACAATTCAATTCGGTAAAAAAGTGAAATCGGGAAGGATTTTTGTATCCTGTAAATGTATGTGTTTGACAAAAAATGTTAACCTGGAACGGTGTGACCGCTTTCCTCATGAATTTTTATAGGTGAAATATAATATATAAAGTTTGGCCAAAATCGGGCGCAACATTTGTATTGGCGCTATATCTAAATCTGAACCGATCTTACCCACTTTCACCATAGGAGTTTTTAGTTGGATTATGAGATGTTGTGCCACTAGAAGCTGTTGTGCCAAATTTAAAGAAAATCGGGTACAATATGTGGTTTCCAGATTGGAAAAAGACAAATCGGGAACATCATTTGTATGGGGGCTATATCTAAATGTGAACCGATATTACCCACTTTCAGCGTAGATGTTTCTAGTTGGATTATAAGGTGTTAAGACAAATTTGAAGAAAATCTGGTACCATATGAAGTTTCTAGAGCGGAAAGAGTCAAAAGGGGAGCGATATCTGTATGGGGGCTATAAATTCCGAGACCCATTTTCACAGTGTACAATACATTTCTGGATTAATGGACAACAAGAATCTACGAACAAAAATAAAAGCGAATAACATTTGTTTCGCGTGCAGATCACACAAAACACTACGCGAAGTTTTTTCCAACATAAAAACTCCAATAACAAAACAACAACAATGCAATGTTGTATACGAAGTGTCATGCAAAAGCAACGACAACAACAAATGTGATCTAGTGTACATTGGCACAACAAAAAGAACATTAGAAACAAGAATGATCGAACACAATGCGGACATAGAAAAAAGAAAGCAAACAACAACACTTTTTAGAATAAATGTTATTATAAGGGAATTTATTACCACTGAAAGATATTGTGATTGTCTTTTTAATGATACGAATATTGCCCCAAGCTAATATTAAACGAAATACGTGCTAAATTCGTATTCGCCGTCAATCTGAAAGGCATTTAAATTATAAAAGTTTTTTTATCTATTTTTATAATTTAATTAACAGCAGCCATTTTTAGCAGACTGCAAACACTTTAGCAGTGCGACTCCTGGTGCAAGTTTCCAGAAAAACTGCTGTAATATCAGAAAATTGTCTGTTTATATGCAGCAGACAATCGCTGCTTTTGTTACTTTGTTTATTTCTTATTCCACAATGCCATTTAAATTTGTGTTTGTTTTCATCCATATTCGTATCACTGAATGTTCTCGAAAACATGTGGTTTTTAAATATGACTATATGGACAAAAACGCGTTGCCATAATAAATAATTTTGACAATTTTGACATAGTATAAATAAATTTTGACATTGGCCTTCGTTTTGTCGCGTCACGGCGTGCGCAGGTCGCTATGACAGTAGTGCCCTCTTCGGAGAATCCAATGAAAACTTAATTTCATATGGAATTAGTGAATGAACAACATATTTAATATGTTCTAAATTAAGTTTCATTCAATTTGAGGTTTCGTTTTAAAAGGGTTTAATTTTATTTAAAAAAATAATTTGATTTCGAAAAGTTTTAAGTTCATCTGAAAAGCGTTTCATTTTATTTGAAAAGGGAACTAAATGGAAAAAGGTTGCATTTGAATTTGAAAAGGTTCCATTTAATGAGAAAATAGTTTAATCTGTTTTATTTTTTTTATTATTTGATCTTTTCTTTTCATAGTTTTTGTTGTAACTCTTACTCAGGTTCCTGATCATTTGATAAGAGGGAGTAGCGTTCTTGACCCTGCTAGCAAACGAATCAAATAAATTTCACACACTTCATTTTAAATTACTTTGTTTTCTGTTTAAGTAAACAAAAACAAATGATCTCAAACCCGAGTAAGAGTTACAACAAAAACTATGAAAAGAAACTATCAAATAATAAAAAAACAAAACAGATGAAATGAAGTGGGGTACGACTTAAACATGTTGTTGCTTGAACATACCAACAACAAAACACTGTGCATTTTTCACGAATTGCGATTACACACGAGAAGAAGTGTGGATATTTGTTTGTTTTCGGTAACTACTGACTGGGATTTTTTGGGTGTATGAACATACCAACAACATAACACTGCATTTTTCGCGAATTGCGATTACACACGAGAAGAAGTGTGGATATTTGTTTGTTTTCGGTAACTACTGACAGGGATTTTCGGGTGTATATATAAGTTCTATTCAATTGAGTTTACGAGGCAGATATACAGAACCAATAATAACCGGAGTAGTTATTGCATTGCACTGGGCATTGATAAGTGGGAGTAGCGTCCCTTGAAAGGATCGTCTGCCCTGCTAGCACCCGAACCAAATAAATGTCACACGCTTTTTCCATGATGGAGGAAGACTTGACAAAGCGCAGCAAACGGCAGCCAATATCAGCTAAATGTCTGCTGTTTTTGACTCTAGTCTAAGTAAATTGAAAAAGATTATTTATATACAAAGGAATTTATAAAGTCTTTTTTATACAGCTATTTTGCACATGGGGATAGCACGCAATATCTTTCTCTAACATTTAAAATGGGTGCATCAACAAAGCGAAGTAATTTGGGCTAACCTCTTCTCAAGCTACCACGCAATTCCAACCCGGCACGAATGGCATAAAATAGGAAATGATTTGGAAATGTTGGCGCCATCGTCCGCAGAATCCAAAGTAAAAGCGACAGTAACACTTCACAACTTCTTAAAAAAGAATGATGAAAAATATTGTCCTCACGAATTTACAGACAGTGATAATGCAGAAATTACTGTTGAAGGACTTTGGAGGAAAGAGGTTGGTTCGTTGCCAAAAGTGAAACGAAGTCACAAAAACAATGCCACAAAATTAACCTTTTCCGGGATAAGCTAAAAGATTATATTTTAATAAAATAAGTTTTTTGAAGTTTTGTTCCGAATACTTTTGGAGATATTTTATTTAAAAAAGTTGGATTCCATAAGACGACTCCACCTGGACCCAAGTCGTAACCTTAGTTTCCGAAAAATAAATATAATACATTTTTGGTAGTTATACAAAAATCGTTTTATTAATTACTTATTACATATGCACCAAGGCACATATTAAAAAAATAGCACAATTCATTTGTATTTTAGGTTTCAGCCCAACTTAAAGTTTAACGTTTTAGGAAGATAAATATACAAGACACAATTTGATGGAATAAATGAAATATGAATATTAAATCTCATGTTAAAAGTAATTATTGTTGTGTACTCATACGCAGCAGCATGATGAAGAACAAACAAATGTCCGGACTGCAAACTGTTGCAAGAAGTGTCACTACGCCTATTTTCTATATTAATTCTCTATTTAAACACATTACACACGGTTTTGGAGCTACATAGTCTTTCATAAAAGACATGGCAGAAGTACATTTCCATTGTGTAGTTTCCTCCGCCACCACGCTTCCAGATGACATTCTTGAATTTTCTCTAACAAAACTATCCCGCAACGTCTTCCATAAACTCTGGCATTTATCAACTTCACATATTACAAATATATTTACGAAAATATATAACAAAAGGTTAATCAATTACCGAGATATAAAGTGAGAATTTATTTTTCGTCCGAATGTACTTACCTGGCAAATCCACAGCTCTAGATATTGCTTTCCAGACTGCCGCTTTAATTAATTTATTTCTAAATGATTTGTGCGATTTATTATATATACATTGGTATTTTTGCACATCATTTCTTAAAACTTTCTCAAACATTTTCCTTTTAATTTTCTTTTTCGATTGAACCGATCAGATTTTTTCTAACTAAACGCAAACAAAACTCGAAAAAACATATGTTTTTTACGCTTCTGCTCCACGAAGCACACAAAAATGTTAAAAGTTCAGCAACTTTTTGTACGCTTGATACACACTTTTGGCATGCACGGTTTTATTGTACGCTTCTTCATATGTTTACATACATTTCAAAATTGCTCGAGACATGCATGCAATATACGTATATTTTTCTCATTGTGTTTTGGCCTTAACTAATTAATTTCAACTAAGAATTTCTAAATTGGGAAAAAGAACATGGTTGAATATTTTTAGGTACATAAGCACTGAAAAAGAAAATGTTCGTGTTTCTAGCTGCCCTTACAAATAATAATCAATTTATGGTGCACGTTTTTGCTATTATGGGAATACGAATAAACAGCAAATATAACAGACTTATTCAAAAACAAGAAAGGAAAGGCTGAAGTCGGTCGGGCCGACTATATGATACACTCCTCTTTCTATCCGAATAAAATTC
Source organism: Polietes domitor (assembly GCA_947397865.1). Taxonomy (NCBI): domain Eukaryota; kingdom Metazoa; phylum Arthropoda; class Insecta; order Diptera; family Muscidae; genus Polietes; species Polietes domitor. Next base: position 89,780,923 of record OX377618.1, on the reverse strand, counting down.
AATTCGGTAAAAAGGGAAAACGGGGAGGATTTATGTATGTATGTTTCCTAATCATAGGCTAATATGACCTGACCCAATTCGTCTAATCGAGAAGAAAAATTTGTTTCGGGGCTATATCCAAACATGGAATAAAGTGACCCACATTCACAATAGAATCTTCCAGTTCAAGTATAACGTGTTATGCTCAATTTGAAGAAATTCGGTGAAATTCCGTGGTTTCTGGTGAGGAAAAAGTTAAGCCGGGAGCGATATTTGTAATGAGCTATATAAATCTGAACCGATCTGACCCATTATCCCCATGGGTGTTTCTAGTGAAAATATAAGATATTTTGCCAATTTGGAAGAAAATCTGTTAAAATATGTGATATCTAGAGTGAAAAGAGTCAAATCGGGAGTGAAATTCATATGGGGCTATATCTAAATCTGAACCGTCTTTTCAAATTAAATAGCGTTCGTCCTTATCCCGAAAAACTTCGTTGTGCAAAATTTCATTTGGTTCTACCTACAACTGCGACCTGTATCGTGATTACAAGAATAGACGGACAGACAGACATACAGACAGACGGACATTGCTAAATCGATTCAAATTTATGAGGAGGATCATTTTTGTGGAAGATCGTTTCATTGATTTCTGAAACCAGTTTCATAATTTATTATTTAAATATTAAAAATTCAAGATCGATGCCACTTTTGTTTCTTTTCTTCTTTATTTTAACTAATATTTTGTTCTTCTTCGAAGAACATCATCAGGGTACTACAAATATCATGTTTCATAATTTTATGAAGTGCTTCTTTGGTGTCTTTTTTATAAAAATAATGTTACTGAGGTTATGACAAAATCGTAAATAGTAAGAAATTAATTCATTCGGCGTAAGATCAGCTTGCTGTAAAAAGGATTTTGGCGATGCGAGTATTAAAGCTTATCTAACATCGATTTTAAATGTTGGCCATATCGTAAGTTTTTTGTAACTATAGTTGTATAGTAGTTTTGTATATAATTGTGCTGCCTTTTTTGTTCTTTTGAATACAAAATCTGCGGGAAGTTATAGCCCTCCCTAGCAGAAATATTTTGCTACATCGAAAGTAAATGCTTTTCAACACTGTGTGACTTCAACAAGATGGTGTAACTAGTTACATAGTCAGTTATGTAAAGCGGGTAGACATGTGTGATGGCATACCAAAAAACACTGTCTAATAGCATGTATGTCGTGTCTAATAGCATGTATGTCACACATGTCTACAGACATGTATGCCCGTCTAATACCCGCTTAATGACAGAATTGCAGCGAAAATTTTCCAAAAATACTAATAATATTTCCAGAAACTCCACATTTTTTTGGTCCCAATGTTCTCCCGACCTAACTGAACCTGATTTTTAAACCCTCCACTAGACACCCAGAAGAAAGAGAAACAGGCCCAAAATTTATTTATTTATTATTTCAAAATACTTTGCATACCCAAAAAATCCCACATCCCCATTTGTTCTAAAAAACCGCCACATCTGACAATTCATATTACAATATTGGTGGCGTTTAGTTGTGGGAATTACCGTGAAAGAATATCTAATCTAATTTTGCAACTAATTTCTTTTTGATGTACATATGTACATTAGAGTGGCTTCTTTTGTGAGGAAGGAAAAAATGTGGTTGATGTTCCCGACTAAAATGAAAGATTGGTTTGTTTTATGTGTTCTCTCAAAATATTTCGCTTTTATCATTGTCCGTTCGTGAGCTGGACGCGTTCAAAATAACCTCTATAAATAAGGTTTTTCTTGAATAAAATTCACGATGAGAATGGTATTGAGAAAAAAACACTAGAAACTAAAATCCGATCCGAGCCTTATCAAACCATATTAAAAACTTGCAATATGACCTAGTTTAAACAGACAGGTGTATACTATTTTAATGCAATATTTGATGCATTTAGTTATTTTTACAAAAGAAGCACATGTACGTGGGAATCATTTAGCATTTACTTGGATGACTTCCATATAAAAAATGTACAAAGTTGAATTTGATATTTTTGCACATTTTTTTCTGTGTGTAGTTTGCATCCCAAAAATGTTGATTAATTAGGCTCAATTATCGATTTCATAATAGATAAAATAAACGATAAACGTAAGCGATTACAAGCTGAAAATGATAAAAAATATTGTTGTTCAATCGGAGATATTTCGCTATTTGTTAAGAAAACTAACACTCCCATTTTTAATATACTGTCCCAACGTGAGTGGGCCACATACACATTGCGTAGTTCGTGAAGTTTCGCTGATATTTTTATATGTACTTGTTGATATTCTTGGATATATGTACATATGACTTTAATTTTCCTTCAATTCGTAAAATTAACATACATTATACACATCATTATTCTTGGTTGTAGGGGAATATTCATATACGCACATACACACAGTATGCAAAGTTCGTATTCGTACTCTATTTCTTAAGGGAAAATTAATTGTTTCATGCGATGAATCTTTTTGTGTCAATCTTTTGGCAGGAATGCGTAAAACACCACAAGGTGTATCTATAATATATACACAGTTAATATTCGACATTTGCATTGGTGATCAAACGTCCATTAATCTACGTACAGTATTCAAACCAAACTTTATTTTATAATTTTAATTCACCACTAGATAAGCTTCAAAATCCGCGAAAAAAATCATTAACTGATTACAAACAATAAAAAACAGTGTATTACTTCATTTACATCAAAAATCAAAGCGTTATTAATATTCGTTTTTTTCTTAAAAAAGGATAATTAATAAGACAAAAACGTGTTTTTGTGAATATTTAGTATTTATTTTGGAATAGGAAATTATCCCATTTTTTCAGTTCGGATTTTGAGGTTATTGAGTGGTGGCGAATATGGTGGTCCAATTCATTGATTCAATTGATCTTTCACCAATGCTTATGTCGAATATTAATGACAATGGACGCCATGAAATGTTGCTAATAGTTTTTATATTTGAATATTATTTCCAGTTTTTGCGTGTTTATCTAACTTGACTTTTTAAAACAATGACATGTAAAATCAATGAAGTGCATATGTATTTGGCCATTTAACTAAATTAGGTATTTAAATACCCACACATAAACCGGACATTAATCTCACATTAAGCCAATATTTATATTATTTTATTTATATACTTTTATGATAACAAATAATTGTCAATAATTTATTTTGTTTGGACAACATATTTATTTTACAGGTCTCCACTCCCAACGGAGTTGATTTTTCAACAACTAAGCTGCGCTAACAGAAACGTAAAAAATGCAAATATTTCACAATTTATTATGCAAAAATTCTAGAAAAATATATGTTGTTTTTTTCGACTTAGTCTGTTATAGCTAACTATCTAGTGTAAGTGGAATTTATTGCTATGAAATGTCAACATCACTTTTTGCAAATTTGTTTTAATGCATGTATGTGTCTATATTACAGTCGGCGACAATGTGATACAATATTTTGTCATTTTTGGTTGGTAATATCTAAAAAAACGTTAGAGGGATAAGTTTTAACTCGAAATGAAATAAATATTATATTACATTGTCTTCAACGACAATAGGGCTGTTTTTCTTTAAGTCTGGATAACTAAGCTGCGATATAAAAAACCTAAATAAAAAGTTAAAATTTCACTGAAAGTAAGTCAAAGCCAAGTCCAAAAGAGTCAACACTAAATATTTTTTTGAAAGTTTGTTTGATACATGAATTTATATTGTAGTTGGCGACAATGTGAAAAGTTAATTTTTTATTTTGAACAAAAAATTAATTTTTTTAATGTTTTTGTTCTCGCCCGAAAACAGCCCTAATATAAATGCTTGCATTAAAAATAATTTTATGTTTAAATTTTTGGGTTTCCATATGGATCCATTTAAACGGGATATTTATCCAAGCTAATTTTTTCAAATTTGTTACAAAAACTGATTCTGTTTTTTTTTCTTGATAACAAGTTTTTATTTATGTTTTTGTTATTGCCACTTTAGACAAAGGCATTTTTGTATTTGCAATTGAATAAATTTTCAAAAAGTGCTTTGGTAGCAAATAAAAGCAAATATCAGAATCTGTTAATATGGAATATTTAAAATTTTTTGGTATACAATATATTATACAATATATAATTACAAATCAATCAAAAGTTTCTAGTCTTTTTTATTCTAAATTCATACTCTTATTTGTAGTGGCGAGGGTATCAAAAGGATTTTGCTGTACGAATACGAACTTGGTGCTTGCACTGTATGTAGGCATACTTGTAGTTAACAAACTGACAAGCTGACATTTTTACTTAACGAATTTGGGTGCAGATATAAAACTAAAATGATCTATTATCGGTTTCTACAGTGACGTAGACAAATATTAAGGAAGATTAAAAAATAGGAAATCAAAAACTGGTGAGTACAATATAGGGAAACCATTATACATACCGACATTTCCCAGGTGACATATGTGAAAGTCATACGTTTCAATTGGACGAGAAAAAAGGAAAAACAAAATAAGAAGCTCTATAATTAGTAAAATAACTGCATGGTCCTAAATCGTTAGAAACTAATGGCCGGTATGCACCTCTCACGAAAATTTCGTTTCCATAAGAAATGCATGTAAAAAACACAAAAATTCGTTTCGAAATGTTCTTACGAAATTTTCAAAACCAAATTTTGACATTTACTTTCTATTACAGCATGTGAACACCATCATTCTGTCCGATATTTAACCCTAGAGAGATAACCCTATTGGAAGCTACGGAAAAGATAACCATACGTCTGTGGGACGTATCATAGTTTTTCTTTATGGTGACAAAATTTTTGGAAATATTTTTTACCTTTTTTGTACTTACATGGATTCTTTATATATTTCTTTATTATTTAAATGCGTTATTGGCTACTGTAGACGACTGAGAAAAACAAAAACAGCAACGTGTTGCACAAACATTCGAGAGAGGGAGAGCGAAAAATGAATTAATCTCTAGGGTTAATGATCTGACAATTGCGAAATATTAATTATTTATGAAAACAATCATTAAATTTAATTGTTTAGTTTTTCATTTTTGTGATTTTTACTGTTTATTCTTTCTTTAGATTTGTTTTGACCCCTCTTTGGGGGAAGTGGTTTGTAGCGCTAGCTATTTCGTCTCTTAGAAATTCGTATAAAGTCAACTTGGTAACGTGTTTGATGTATTCAAAGCCTTTCCAGAGTACAAGATCAGTACCAGCCACTGGAATATATCTCGCATTAGAGTAGTCCAGTTGATGCCGATACCAATATGACCATAACCAATTTTAAGGCGATTCTAAAACGTTAAATATATTTTCTCTAGTTTGTGACCAACATAAGATATTGTTTTTAGACTATTTATACCCTCCACTAGGGTATTATGCCTTTGTGTATTTGTTTGTAACATCCAAAAGGAAGCGAGATAGACCCATTGTTAAGTATACCGATCGACCTGGAATCACTTTTTGAATCGATTTAGCCATGTCCATATATTCTTGTAATCAAAGAACAGTACCCATGTTTTGTAACTCTCCCATCGAGAAATTTCTCACATGAAACATCTGAAATGAAACAGAAACGTTGTAATTTGACACAAAAATTGTTTCTCGCAAGCAACTGTGTCTGTAACTTTGATTTGTGAGAAATTTCTGTCACCATATTTTTTTTCTCACATTACTGAAAAAATGTGAGAAAACTGTTTCTGTAAAATATTCAGTCGAGAAGTTTCAACTTCGAACTGTCAAATACACTCACATTTGAAAACATTGCGAGAAAGAGTATTTCACACATATGTAAACCAAAAATAGAAAAACCAACACAGAAAATCTAGAAACGTTGTTATTTATTTATTATTTCGTAAAAAAATGATTTCATATTACGGAACAAAAAGCGCACTTCCAAATTTCTTCTTTCTTCTCGCTTAATTCGATACACACACTATGTAGCAATCTGCAATACGGCACACGTTGAATATCACAAGAAATAAATTATTGACACTTTTTAATAGATTTAATTACGTATGTTGTCTATTTCTTTTTTTGGTTTGTTTACTTGAAGTTTCTTTTTTTCTTTGTTTACTTTTTTCGACGTGTGACTGGAAAGTTCCAATAATTGCCGTTTTTCACATTGATTTATAGATACAGTTTTTACTCACATATCGAGAAACAGTTGAATTTTTTGTTTCAAACTTTCTCGATGCGAGAAGTTCTCACAAAAGTTATAGAACAGGGGTACAGGTCGCAATTATTATCCGATCGAAACAAAAATTGGCACGTGTGAGTTTTGGGCTCCAAAGACGAACCCTATTTAATTTGAATCATATCGGTTCAGATTAAGATATAGCCCCCATACAAATAACGCTCCCGATTTGACTTTTCCCACTCTAGAAACCTCATATTTTTACAGATTTGCTTCAAAGTAGGCACAACTAGAAACACCTGTGGTGAAATTGGGCCAGATCGGTTCAGATTTAGATATAGCTCCCATAAAAATGTTTCTTCCGATTTATCTTTTCCCCCTAGAATCCACATATTTTAAGAGATTATCTTCAATTTGGCACAAGACCTTATATTTGAGCAAGAAACATTTGTAGTGAAGGTGTGTCAGATCCGTCCAGATTTAGATATAAATTTAGATTTTTCTCCCCACCTTTTCTTTTTCCGCTCTAAAAACCACACATTTTAAAAGATTATCATCCAAGGCGTATTTATACAGGTGATAGCAGCAGAGCAAAAACAAATTCGGCAACAACAAAATACAAGCAATTTTTTGAATGGTGAGCCGTACTGTCAAAGCAAAATATATGGGATTTGACAGTTTCGGTTACTTTTGAATGAAAAAAAAAAATTCAGTCAGCTGGGCTCCTGCTATCACCTTTATAAATACGCCTTGATTATCATCATATTTACACAAAGCCTTATATTTGAACAAGAAACATTTATGATGAAGGTGGGTCAGATCCGTTCAGATTTAGATATAGCTCCCATACAAATTTCGGCTCCGATTTGACTTTTTGCGCTCTAGAGACCACGTATTTTAACCGATTTTCTTCAAATTTGACACAAAACCTTATATTTCAACTGGAAACATCTAGGATGAAAATGGGTCAGAAACTAGATACGTTAACCGATTTTCTTCAAATTTGGCGCCGTACCTAATAATTGATCTAGAAACATCTGTGCTGAAAATGGGTCAGATCGATTCAGATTTAGATATACTTTTTCTGCTATAGAGACAACACCTTATATTTCAACTAGAAACATATATCGTGAAAGTGAGTCAGATCGGTTCAGATTTATATATATCTCGCATATAATTTTCGGCCCGGGTTTGACTTTTTCAGCTCTAGAAACTAGATATGTTAACCGATTTTCTTCAAATTTACCACAGCACCTTATATTTCAACTAGAAACATCTATCGTGCAAGTGTGTCAGATCGGTTCAGATTTATGTATAGTTCTAATACAAATTTCGCTCCAGATCTGCTTTTTCCCATATAGAAACCAGATAATTTTGTCGATTTTCTTCAAATTTGCCTTAGCATTTTATATTTTCTTCCATTCTATATCCCACATTTTTGTATTGGTGCAAATTCAATTGTAATGGGGTAGAAAGTGGAGGGTGTAGTGGAGGGCCCGGCCCGACTTTAGCCTTTCCTTACTTGTTTTGATTTTCAAAAGCGTGTAGTTAAAATGTGGTGGAATGCTATTTTTGTGATAAAATTTAGTTTAGCTAAATCGTCAAAACTACACCATTGGTTCTACTTGAAAGAGACATTTGTAGCCCTCATATTTACCTTAAATTTGAGCTATTATTCGCATCGATCGAAACAAACGAAAAAACTAAAGTAAATGAGAGTTGGCACGGCAGAAGTATTGCTGGGTAACTATACCTGCATATACACATACTTACAACTCAATGAGATGCTTGTAAGGTGGCATATGTGTTTCATTACTTGGTGCGATTTATTTATTTATTTATTATGAATTACAATACAAAGTAAATTTATATTCTGATTTTGGGTCCAGGGATTGAGCCGGGGTGACTAAGACCATTGTAGCGACAGACCAGAGGCTCTTGTGGGAATCAAACCCACAACCCCCACGCTGATAGCCGAGCACGCTACCAACTCGACTACCGGATATTCGGCAAGTGAGTTGTGCTTCTCATTCGTTTGTGAGAATCATTTACTTAAAGAGACAGCGTATGTTTTTTGAAAAGTCGTTGCGAAGCCACCTGAGGAAACGTTTCACAGGGTGGAAATCATGATAGTGGTAGTGTGCAGCCAAATAATAAATGTCACCATGCCATTTGTAAATAAATTGACATCCTATAAAATATAGATGCAAAATAGTCTTGAGCCAGGAGAATATCCCATTTCAAATAAATTTTGAATATTGTATATGTCTTCTTGGAGAATTAAGTCACATTTATTGTTCCGTTGTTCTACAAGGTGAATAAGTCGCTATTCCACTGACACTATAAATTGTATTATGTGTCCCAGCATACATCAATGGAATTTTCATTTTGTTTATTAGTAGGTTATTGCTACTATAATCTATTATTGCTCCAAATCATTTGGGTCCTAATTCCCAATTATCCCATCGTAAAAATCATGAAATTTACATTCGATTAAGTTAAATTTCTTGTTTTCATCATTTTAGGGTCATATGTCCTGATTTTATTTTCCATTCTGGATTGCACAGCCCTGGTTTCAGAATGCGTAGCTCCCGTGTCGATAACAAAATTTTAATTTATTCTTTATTATTATATGAGGTAATTCTCTCATGAGGCTTGCATAAGAAAATTTTGGGGATGTTGATCAATATTTTCGTTAGAGTTCTTTATATGGGTAAGGTTTTTCTTCAATTGTTTAGTAATTCATTGGGTATTTCTTGCAATTAAATATACATGTTCGGTGTTTGGATCCTCCTCGTTGTCATCATATATGTAATATTGTATTTTTGTTGTTGGTTGGACGTACCTTGGACGTTTCTCTTGTATTGATTCCTTGAGTGTTTACGAATTTATAATTGTTTGAAGGATGTTGGTCCTTTTGTTGTGTATTGTCGTGTTGAGGTTGTCGATTATTGCCATAACGTTCCTGAGTCCTTTTAATATTATTCTGAAGTGAAATGTTAGGTTTGTAAGTCTGTTTCCCATTGGTCGCGAATATTCCACTTGAAATGGTTTACTATGCGTGTCCATAGCATTTTCCAGATTTTCTGGATTCCTATAAGTCAATATAGTCTTCATAGGCTCCGACATTTTCACTTTGAAAATGTTTAGAGCCGTTCCCATATTAATTATCGTGCATTCGCTTGCGGCTTTCCCTGCCCCTACAACGATAACAACTGTCTTGTTGTTCAGACTTTTATGGCGTTGTTTTATCTCGTTGTAAAATTCGATGCAATTTGCTTGAATGTAGTACCTTTTAGTTTATCGAAAAGTTCTTCTAAGCTACTTTTGTCACCGAAGTTATTCAGGATAATAACTGGCTAGGATTGTGTCTGACAATTAATCTCTAATATTTCATAATCAGCGGCAACTCTGTCTGAATAAGCAGTAAAGTTTTTGTGCTCCGTGCTTTTTTCTAAATAATTGTGATTATTTTGTGTTTCAAGTGGATATTTTTTCATAACTAGTGAATTAATTTGAAGATAAGTGATCGTTCTATTGGTGTACTAATTTGTGATACTACTTTTGTTAAATTTTTAGTGTTTAAAAGAGTAATTTTTGGTTAAGAATTTGTTTCTTCACCAAACAACAACAATTACTGCTGCTCCATAACCATTATTTTTTTTATTGTGATTAACGTTTAACACTGAGTTTTGTTTTGTCTTTGTTTTAACATTCGTTTTACGTTTGTCTATTCTGACAGTGTTGCCACTTAATCGATTTCTCAAATTTTCGAGTGATTTTTTTTCACGCGCGTATTTTTTATTAGTATCATTACAGTAAAGGGTGGAAATATTTATTTACCTTATACTAATAATTTGTGCTTGTTTTAAAAGATGTCTTGTTCGTCGGAAAAATGTAAAATTGTCTCTGATATAGAGATCACAATAGAGTGTTGGCTTTGCACTGGTTAGTGGCATGCTAAGTGTGCCGGAATTAGTGCAAGGATTGTGGATGCTCTATACGGAGACAACAATGGTCTTAGGTGGTGCTGCACTAAATGTAGAAAAATTAGTGTAAAATTGTATAACTTTTTTAAGGGCTCCATGACGGAGGTTACCTAGCTGTCTAGGGATCTTTGGTTCATTTATACGCGATTTTCTAAATTCGGCGATATTTTTGACAAATATCCTGAATTAGATAAGTTTGCGAAATCACCGGTTGTTTCGGGACAGAAACGTAAAAGAACGGTGAAGAAATCATCAAGATCAGTGACGCCGAGGACTGAGCATTTGAATCTTGCTGAACCTGCGGCTCAAACTGTTGCTGGGTTGGGATCGTCGAATGATAAAAATCCGACCTATGCTACAGTTGCTGGGCCACTGCTTTGTGATAGAACTGTCACAGATCCTCCACAGACCAGCGTGGAAAGCGACAATCCCACTCGTCCTACGGCTGCAACAGGTATGAGTCCACAAACCAGTGTGTTGCAGCCGTGCGTTCACAGCAATCTAGTGGTACTTCTGCTGGATTGGCCATGGCCCCGGAGATGAAAATGGTCTTCGTCTCGAGGTTCGCCCCAGATACCACAGTTGATGACTTGAATGGCTTTATTAGATCCAAGATTGAGGGTGATATTTACCTTAAGTCTTTTAAATTGAAGTCATCATTTTCTCAAATTCGGGCTTTTAAAATTATTACAACGAGGGAAATCTTTGACAGATTGATGATCCCTGACTTCCGGCCACCTAGGGCATTTGTTAAGGAATTTGTGGATAGGGTGGACAATTTGGCTCGTCTGCCTTTGAAGTCATCTACTGTCCCAAAAAACTAATTGATTCTTTTTATATCGGGTATCAGAATGTAAGGGGTTTGAATACGAAATTGAATCAATTATTTGTTGATAGCTTTTATTTTGATTTCTCTGCTCTTGTATTTACTGAGACTTGGTTAAAAGAGTCAGTTTTAGATTCTGAGATTTTTTGTAGTAGATTCATTATCTTTAGAAATGATCGTTTAGGAAGGATTGGTGGCGGTGTACTTATTGCTGTTACTAATTCTTTCCCATCGGAACGTATTATCCTCCACGGGCTTGATGACATTGAATTTATTGCAGTTCTTATTAATTTAGGGCGCAATAAATTGTTCATTACTTGCTCTTATATTCCTCCATCATCTGAATTATGTGTCTACGAAAGTCACTTGGCCGCGATTGGTACGATTGTTTCAATGTCAGGTGACTTAGACCGGACATTAATCTTAGGGGATTTAAATGTACCTTCCGTATCTTGGCTTGCCTTACCGGACACGGAGGCTTTAACCGCACTGCCATCATCGTTTGATACGGATGATTCTGCCTCGAATATAGTCAGGCTTTTTGCTGACCTTAATTTATTCCAGATTAATTACGTGAAGAATATAAGTGAAAGACAACTTGACCTAGTATTTGTTAACGATCCTCATTACTTTGAGATCAATAGGGTTCTCCCCATATCTCTCCCAGAGGACAATTACCATCCTACCTTAGGTTTATCGATGTTGTACTCCAATGAATCTCATTCTTCTACCTCTCATGATGATCTCACCGTTTTCTGTTACAGAAGTGTTACGGATGGTTTACATTTTGCAGTCGTACGTCAAATGCATGCGCCACACACAATATCAATTAGGTGTTTATTAATGATAGATCAGCTGATCTTGTAATAGATTAACATTTCACTGGTTGATGTTATGGTAGCACTGGGGAAAAAGTAAGAAAATTATCTTACAAGAAAGGTGACAAATTGCGCAATGCAATAAAATTGCATTCTTTTCGTTTACGACCGGCAAATAAACCAGACAGATTCAGGATAAATTGTAAGTATAGTGGAATTGATTAAGGTTCAGTGATAGTGACAGTGTGTTGTTTTTTAGTGAACAAACGGGTAACTTCCCAAGGATAGCACCACAATTTAATTTTTTTCAACATCTGACACAATTGCACATCACCGGCAAAAACTTTTTCGGTGCTGCCGCGAACGCCAACGGCATCATTGGCAGACAACTCCTATCAGCGGCAACCAATTTTTCGGTGCAACCGCGAACGCCAACGGCATCATTGGCAAACAAGACGGCCTCATCGGTGGCAAACAATTCTTCGGTGCAGCCGTGAACGCCAACGGCATCATTGGCAACCAGAACCAGTGCAAATAAACTATTTGCAACACAAGTGTTAACCATTTTAACACAAATTAATCTCGACGTAGAGATTCGTAGTCGTCCGACGCCCCTTTCTTTTGCTTTTGAAATCGTACTGGAGTTGCGGCTTCCAGTACGTCCCTGAATGTGAGGTTATACACCATCACTCACGTGCAGAAAAATATCATAAGCTAAGTCAAAATAAGTAGTAGTTCCTTAAATGTTATACATGTAGGTGTGTGTGCATATGTAAATCCATGTGTGTACACACTTAAATGTATATAGTGTATTATGATTTATTGATATTTACTTACATACATTTACATATTTTCTATTGTTTGTTTGTGTGATTTCAACATCGAACATTTTATTAACATTTAACCTGTCAAAATCTGAAAGTGTAAATAGGACACTCGGCCCTCCCTGAGCTCTATGTTTGGGTAGGATTTTGAGGTAGAACAGTGTACACAGTGGTATATAGGGGGTAACATTTTCTTTTATAATGTAAAAAGAAAAAAAAAATAAATTTCCAAAATACAAAACATTTAATTTTGATTTTGACTAGTAATTATAAGGCCAATTTTCTCATGAATTCCCTTATTGCAAATAAGTTTATTTTTTGAATGTTTAATAAACCATTGAATATAAATATGAAATTTTAAAGCCTTATTAGTGGTGGAATGTTGGGTAACCTAGCGTAGCAGTAGGTGAAGGCGATCATAGGGAGCAGTAATAATTCCGGTGCACATACTGTCATGGTAATGGGAGGGAGCATAAGCACCTAGTATATCACTCCATCTGGTCATACTCCAAGGTAAGTCTGGTGAGTTTTAGCGATTCAAAACATAAATGGAAACGATATAGTATTTTTTTGTGGCATCCTTTTGGCATATTCTAATATGTTTAGGCGGCGATGAACCAGGGTTAAGAACCACGCCACTGGGCAGTGCTAGCCTTGAAATTGTATGCCACAACCCTAATTATCGATTTTTATCAGCTTTTATGGTCTTTTTATATACCGCGCGTAACATAGATGGCGCCCAACGTTCAACTACAATGTTTATGTACATTGTTATTTGAAAATTTCGTTTTTTCTGTTTAAAATTTATGGAATATAGATTCCTAAGATCGTTTTGAATCACTGAATACCTTGCTAGACTGTACTAATTTTTATTGTTTGTGATTGTGAATGCTGATTCATAAGTCATGTTTGATTGGATCGTTTACATTATATCCGACAACAATGTTATGGAACACATTCACTATTGCAAATAATTCCTTAGGAATTGTCTTTTATCTTAAACAATGTTTTGTTGATTTTGAAATTCTAGAAGTCCAGGCTGATAATGGAGAATTTGTCAGTCACTTGTGCACTAGATGCTCGTTTCATCCTGCACTGTAGTTCAACGCAGTTCATCTTAGAAATGCTAATTATTTCAGAGTGAACGTCTACAATAATCTCATGCATATTCCTAATATTTTTTTATTTTTGTGAAAATACTTGAGTCATCTAAATTTCCTCCAGCAGAAGAGTTGATGGACCAAGTATTTGAGTGAAAGAGTCAGATACTTCGGTTATCTGCGTACTTTCTAATCATGATCACTTTTATGCTATGCGTTGGGTTGTACAATATTCCACCCATACATTTTATGGAACTTAATTTTGACTTTTCTTATTAAATATTTTTTTTATTTATTTTTTTTTATACGTAGGTACACAAATAAATATTGTGTAACTGGCATAACAATTTGTCCTTTTCTTATTTGAAATGAATAGAAGAACTACTCGTTCAAATTTAAATACATCTTTAACATCTTAAGATTCAAGTAGTTCTAACCCAAGTGTTAAGGGGGAAAAGTCCTAAGAGGGTTTTGGCGTTACCTAGTACAGTGGTTTCAAGTGGCAGAGGAAGAGTAAAAACTCCTAGGAAAAGTTTAGGTGATTTAAATACTTCTATAACCAGCTCTAGAGGCAGAGGTAAAACTCCTCAGAGGGTTGACCAACTTAACTTAGGGAATTCCGATTCATCAACGGAAGTGTTTGGGGGTTCATCGGTAGATTTGTCTCCTCCGAATCCTAGGCAAGTTTTTGTAACTGCTTCGGAAGAGCAAACCATCCTAGAAGATTCAAACCTACTACGATCTATGTCGAACGACAATCTTCACATCTCAGTCTCCGATACACAAGAAGATTTTAATCAACTTGATCAGGATCAAATGGATGCGAACAATAGGAACACAGTGAGTCCTCCACCCTTAACTGCAAATCCCCAAACAAATACAAACACATATGAGTCATTGGTAGGTTACATACAAGAGTAATTAACAACAAACCAGAATGAATTTATCCGGGAAATGCGATCGCTAAGGGAATCTCTCAGTCAAGTACCTCGTAACGCAGGAAATAGTGCGTCTTCTCCGGGTAGTAATGGGTTTTCCATTTCAGTAGCAAATTCGTCAACAGTTTCCACAATTAAATTGAAAGACTGGAATGTTACATTTAGTGGCGAAGGCAGTGTTTCAGATTTTATATTTAAAATAGACACTTTGGCACAAAGATCTTACATTTATTGCCCTGAAGAAACAAGGAGCGTTTTTTGCTACAAGTGTGGTCAGAGAGACGTTACTACACCCAAGTGCAGTAATAACTGTTGCGGCACGGTTTAATCTGAGCCGGCTTCAAAAAAAAAAAATACACAAATTTTCTAATAGCACCTCTTGTGCAAATAATATATAAATTTATTATTTTAATTTATTTTACACTTGCGGGGAGCGAGAGCGCTTTAAAATAAATTTGTATTTGGCCCGTGCCTTAAAAACCGACTGACTTTAATGTTTTCCATTACATTACTTCAATGGTCGCAAGTTGCTATTGGCCTACATGACACATAGCAAAGGACCGTTATGTTTCTTCAAGAAACCAAAACAATAACAAAAAACTGGTTTTAGTACAATATTTAAGGAGAAAAATAATGTAAATAATTACATATGTATATGCATACATATATGTGCGATTTGAAATATTTAGCAATTTAAGAATTCAAAGGGGAAGTATCCCCACATAAATATATGAATTTAAAATGGAATTGAAAATAAAAGATATAAATATAAATAAATTTTACGGCGGCAACATTCTCCCCCTCGTAAGCGAGCCCGTGGTTGAGTTTACCCCTTGTTATTGCCGACATCAAATTTTGCTATTTTAGCTGATGGTCGTTGATACACACCATTTTGTGTTTGTACCGTGGCTTGGCGTACTTGACCGTCCTTAGCTATTTTTGTATCAATTATTTTGCCTTTGGGCCAGCAATGTCGTGGAAGATTTTCATCCACAATGATGACAATATCGCCGACTTGTAGTGGATCTGTCTTGTCAAACCATTTACTTCTTCTGGTTATAATTGGTATGTACTCCTTCACCCATCGATGCCAGAATTGGTCAGCAAACTGCTGTGTTTGTCGCCATCGTAGACGCAGGTCAGCTTTTTCAGTGTTGATTGGCTTGTAGCCACTTGATGACCCTAGTAACAGATGATTTGGCGTAAGGGCTTCGTCGTCACATGACTCCAATGAGACAAATGTGAGTGGTCGAGAGTTAATAATGAATTCGACTTCTCCAAATGCACTTCTCAGCGTCTCATCGTTGAAATTCATATTAGGACAAATTTTGTAAAGCGTAGTTTTTACGGAGCGAACAAGTCTCTCCCAGGCTCCTCCCATGTGTGGGGCTGCCGGCGGATTGAATTTCCAACTGATGTCATCAAATGTCGTAGCAAAACATTCCAAATCGAGATTTTTCGATTCAGGTCCAAATACTTTTGCCGTTGCTTTGAAGTTTGTGCCGTTGTCGGTATATATTTCCTGTGGGGTCCCTCTTCGAGCCATGAATTTTCGAATGCACATGGCGCAGGAACTGGTGTGTAGGCTGTAGGCGATTTCCAGGTGTACTGCACGTACAGTGAGGCATGTGAATAGTACGCCCCATCGTTTTTCCTTTCTTCTACCCACAGTGACACAAAGAGGCCCGAAGTAGTCAATGCCGACGTATGTAAATGGCCGTTCAAAAGTTGCTAATCTTGCAGGACTGGTACAGCTGATATATTTTTACAATATTGGCACGATTTTCGTACGTTTTTATAAAGTACTCGTAATTTGGGTATGTAGTAATTACAATTAAGATTGTTGATGACGGTCTCATGTGATATGTGATGAAAGCCTTCGTGAGTATAACGAACTATCAAATATGTCACATGGTGTGAGGTAGGCAATATTATAGCATCTTCATGATTCAAATATGAAGTACGGCCTCTAGCTCTTAATATGCCCTCGTCATCTAGAAAGACATACAAAGATATTAATTTACTGTCTTTTTCAATACGCTTACCCTTTTTAAAACAGCATATTTCTTCTAGAAATTCGCTTTCTTGAGCTCTTCGGAAAAGAGTGGTTTTTGCCTGTTGTATCATCTCAAATGAAATCTCTTCTGGTGGCGGCTTTCCTTCAGAACGCGCTTTGAGTTTTCGCATATATAGCAAAAATGTTGCTACTGCTCGGTACAGCCGTTTCCAGTTGGAAAAGTATTCAAAATTGAATGAAATACTTTTTTCAGCTTTGTTTATTATGAAAATGTGATGCTTCATCTCCTCGTTGCTGCATTCACCAAAATTAGTACATACTGGCCATTCCGATTTGTTTTCGTGTAGAAATTTAGGCCCATTAAACCATGTTGCGACATTCCATCGTGGTTGGACTTTTGTAGCGAGATCTGCGGGATTCATTTTTGAAGGCACCCACCGCCATTGCGTTACATTGGTAGTTTCCAAGATTTCACCAACACGGTGCATGACAAATTGTTGAAATTTTCTCGGGTCCATTCGAAGCCACTGCAACACCGTTTTAGAGTCGGACCAAAAATGTTGGGTTTTGATATTCATACGACGATTATTTACTATTTTGTTGGCTAGTCTTGCACCGACAACATCAGCTTGCAGCTCAAGACGTGGTATGGACATCGGTTTTAATGGGGCCACCTTTGACTTCCCAGCTACAATTGTAATGGTACAATTGCCCTTATGCACAACACGAAGATAACAAACTGCAGCAAAAGCGTCTTCACCGGCGTCAACAAATGTATGAAGTTCAACTTCGCCTGACTCGTTAATGTATGGAGAATAGCACCGTGGAATTTGAACACCAGATATGTGTTCTATTGCCGTTTTGCATTTCTGCCATTTGATGTATAGGGGTTCACATAGCTCCATATCCCAATCGATACTAGATCGCCAGACTTCTTGCAAAAGAATTTTCAAAGTAGTAGTGTAGCAGGATAGAAAACCCAAGGGATCGAAAATCGACATCAGCACTTGTAGTAGTTCTCTCTTTGTGGGAATTATATCAAAGGTGAAAACTTCTCGGCGAAGTCTGGCAAATCTAAAAATATAGACAAAGGAGTCTTTATTAGGATCCCAATACATACCAAGAACCTTTTCGGTAGCAGCAAGATCTTTTGGCAGCTGCTCTTCTGATTCGTCATCTTGTAGATGGCTGATGACTGCAGGGCTGTTCGAACACCATTTTCGAATATGAAATCCAGCAGCAAAATGTATTGACTTCACTTGGGTCGCCAATTCGTCTACACTATCTATGAAGTCGTCTACGTAGTGATATTGTTGTATAGCTTCTACTGCTCGTGGATATTTTTCTTTAAATTGATCAGAATTGTAGTCTCGTACATAATGTGCTATGCATGGTGCACAGGAAATGCCAAAAGTTAATGCCTGCCTGACATAAACACTTGGCTGCTCTGGATCGTCGTCTGTGTCCCACCATAGAAATCGCTGGGAATGCATATCATCTTTTCTTACGTTGATCTGGTGGAACATCTCCGCGATATCTCCACAAACTGCAACTTTTCCCACACGAAAACTCAGCAAAACATCAACCAATGATTTTAATAGGTCAGGTCCGCTATGAATGTAGTCGTTGAGACAAACACCATTTGATTTGGCAGCGGCATCCCACACCATTCGTATTTTGCCGGGCTTGTTGGGATTCGTTATAACAAATATTGGTAGATACCACACTGGACCAGGTGTTCTTTTTATTTCCTCCGCAGTTATCTTCCTTGCGTATCCTTTTGAGAGCAAATTGTCTATTTGTTGTTGTAGCGTATTCTTCAAATTTCCATCTTTGTGAAATTTCTTATGGAGACACATGAGACGTTTGTAAGCGTTGTTGTAGCTTTCTGGTAGTTGCCGTACGTTATTTTTCCATAAAAGGCCCACTTCGTAACGTCCATCAACTTTTTGACATGTAGTCTTCAAAATTTGTAAGGCTTTAGCATCTTCTGGTGAAACTAAACACTTAGCACTTGATTCTTCTAAACTGAACTGATCTTTTACCATCTGATGTAATTCGTTGTATTGTTTATCACAATCACAATTATGTATGTTTAGCCATGCACTTTGCCTGTAACTGCCGCTGCAACCTTGAAATGTCCAGCCTAGTCGAGTTTTCGTAGCAATCGGTTGATTCCACGAACCTTCACGTATCTTTAATGGTACTGCGATCTTCCAGTTGTCCACGCCGATCAAAATAGCTGGCTTCACATTCGAGAATGATTGTATGGGAATACCTGCCAGGTATGGATACTTTTCTGCAACTTTCTCCATATTCAGCGTTTGAGTTGGCAAATCTAAACTCTGCACTGTATGAACGCCTTTCAATGTAAATCGCGAACCATTTTGAGTATTTGAAATATTTATTGATGCCTTTAAAGATGAGTCCTCCTGACGAGTAGTACCTCCAGTCCATTTCAAACAAAGCGGCTCCTCAACTCCTTCGAGATCAAGTAGATCAAAAACATCTTTTTCGATTAATGTCACTGAAGATCCTTCATCGAGAAATGCAAATGTGTCGATGTAACCATTCTTCTTGTGAAGA
The DNA here is from genome assembly GCA_947397865.1 of Polietes domitor. Lineage (NCBI taxonomy): Eukaryota > Metazoa > Arthropoda > Insecta > Diptera > Muscidae > Polietes > Polietes domitor. Next base: position 89,761,693 of record OX377618.1, on the reverse strand, counting down.
CGAATTGGCAAAATTCTAAAAAGCGAATGTTGATTTTGTTCCGCTGTTGAATGTGAGTTCATGGATGCATTGCCTGTATTATTTTCATTAATATCGTTATTTGGCCTTGAAGACGATGAAGTTTGTTCGTTTGTATATTTGTGAAGCAATCGATGATGTTTAGCGTTGCAGCCATCAATTCCACAGTCATTATTAATGAAACATCTGCGGCGGTGTTTATTTAAACATTGACGGCATAAATTATATTTTTTCACTACTTCCCATTTTTTATCCAAAGAGAGCTTTTTGAATTCACTGCACACTGAAATTTTATGTTCACCATTTTCACACACATAACACTTGATTTTTGCCGGCGGCCTTTCTTCTGTATGTGTATTCATAGTTGCACTTCTTGTAGTTGGCATTGTTGGCACACGACCGTACTCGCTGCATCGGCTATTTGAAAAATCCAATCACTGAAAGTTTTTACTATTGGCACGCGATCATCTTTTGGATGCATGGCCCAATTCAATTTGTATTGGTTAGATAATTTGTCCACTAACTCTTTCACTAACATGGGGTTATTCAAATGTGCATCCATCTTACATGCCTCCATGGTTGAACATATATTTTTTACGCAGAGTGCATATTCTATGATTGACTCTAATTTATCTTTTGGTGGGGGTAGTTTCCTCGCTTTTTCGATAACTCGTTCCAAAATATGTTCCGGTCGTCCAAAGCACATCTTTAGGGTTTGAATTATTTCAGGGACCAGTGTAGGCAGCATCAACTTACTTTTCACAAGCTCTCTTGCTTTTCCCTTTAGACAGGACTGCAGCCGTATTAAATTCTCTGCATGAGAGTATCCAGCCACCGCTGTGTTCGTTTCGAAGCTGCTTATAAACAACGGCCATTCCTCCGGATCACCCTGAAAATGTGGCAAATCTCTTGGGATAGCTTGTCTTGCTGCAAGATGTGTTGGAGTTGGTCCACCGATGAAGTTCCAATGAGACGTCATATTATTGGCTGTGATGTGGTGTGAAGAATCACCTTGTCCCAACTGCGATAATATTTGGTACTTCTTTTCTAAAAACTCCTGTTGAATTCGCTGTTGTTCTTCCAACATCTTCAGCTGCAAATCCCACTGTGCGTTGAATTGCTCGTTTTGTTGTTGTTGTTGTGGCTTTTTTGCAAAAGGAAATGTAATTCCCGCCGCAGCAGTAGACGTTGTTGGCACTGTTGACAATATCGGTACCCGAGTATGCAGAGCTTGCGTTGTCCCAGAATGTATCACTTGTGTGTTGTTACCTGCAGTATAGAGTGGTGCATTTTGAACAAAGTTCATAAACTTCGACGATGGTCCGGGCACATCTGTCGACGCTTGGCTTATCATGATTCCTTCTGTTGTTGTACTTGCCCTTTGCTGCGCCTCTCCAGTAATGGTCGGCGACGACGCTGCTTGCGGCTGCGTTAGTAAATTCACAGAAGGTTCTCCGGGTTGATTGATCCCTGTAGGAACTACGGCACAATCATTAGCTGCTCTCTGTACATGAGAATTGCACCCATCACAATTCCAACTTATAGCAGCCACACCACTGTTCACTGCCACACACTCAAAGTGATACCACCTATCACACTGGTCACATTGTACCATGCGATCATTATCTAAATTACAACACTTCTCGCAGTGATAATTATCTGCTTCTTGGCCTCCTGCCATTTTAAACGCACTTTTATTTTAGTTACAACAAACTTGGAGTTATTTTATTATTTGATATTATTAAAATTTTATTTTTTTAACTTAGTCTGCTTGACTTATTTTTTCAATTTAGTCCGCTTGACTTTACACTCTTTTCCCTTAATCCGCTTGACTTTACACTCTTGTAAGTTTATATCCGCGCGACTGTTAATTTATCAGTATAAATTTATTTTAAAGAATGTTGCGGCACGGTTTAATCTGAGCCGGCTTAAAAAAAAAATACACAAATTTTCTAATAGCACCTCTTGTGCAAATAATATATAAATTTATTATTTTAATTTATTTTACACTTGCGGGGAGCGAGAGCGCTTTAAAATAAATTTGTATTTGGCCCGTGCCTTAAAAACCGACTGACTTTAATGTTTTCCATTACATTACTTCAATGGTCGCAAGTTGCTATTGGCCTACATGACACATAGCAAAGGACCGTTATGTTTCTTCAAGAAACCAAAACAATAACAAAAAACTGGTTTTAGTACAATATTTAAGGAGAAAAATAATGTAAATAATTACATATGTATATGCATACATATATGTGCGATTTGAAATATTTAGCAATTTAAGAATTCAAAGGGGAAGTATCCCCACATAAATATATGAATTTAAAATGGAATTGAAAATAAAAGATATAAATATAAATAAATTTTACGGCGGCAACAATAACCATTCGGAAAACAGGCGTAAGAGCGAGTTGTTAACCGGGGACACTCGTTCTCCGAAATAAATCCCGAGTTCATTTCGGATAAGGAAGAGGAACTCCCACAGGGAATTTTTCTTCCAGACATTTCAACCCAGACTTTCAATACCCATAACAACTTTTTAAATGATAACAGATTCAGACCTTCGCGGAAAATTTTAAAATGTAGAGAGCGATACCGAAAACGAAAACAATTCAGGAGAACAGTAGAGGCAACATGGCTTTCAAATGCAGACGATGGTAGACCTTTCGCTAAGGTGAAAATTTTTATAAGGAGTTAAGTTTTCTTTTAGATTCTGGTGCATATATATCTGTTTTAGGAAAAGGTAGTTTAGACTTTATATTGGGAAATAATATTCAATTAAGGAATTTCAAATCAAAGAATTCAACGGCAAATGGTTTGCGAAATGATGTTGTAGGATATTGCTCATTGCCTTAACATTCAAGGGAGTTACAGAATCTATAGTTTTCTATGTTGTACCTTCTTTATCCCAAGAAGGATACCTAGGCGTGGATTTTTGGAGGATTTTTGTCCTAGCGCCACAAATAATTCCAGAAATATCGAGCATAGAACATTGTGACCCAAGTGAAGAATCAAATAACTCACTTTTCCATGATCTAAATTCTTCGCAAAAACTTCAACTTGATCGCGTAACTTTGAAATTTCCTTCATATGAGAAAATGGGACTTGGTTGCACACATCTCCTCGAACACCGAATTGATACCGGAAATGCAACACCCGTTAAGTCTAAACACTACCCTCTTTCTCCTCCTAGACAAGCAGAAGTCTATGAAGAACTTGACAGACTTTTGGCTCTTGGAGTCATCGATTTGTCAAATTCTCCATGGTGTAGCCCTATTGTCACTGTACGCAAACCAGGGAAGATTAGGCTCTGCCTTGATTGCAGGAAAATAAACTCACTTACAAAGAAAGATTCGTACCCTCTACCACATATCAATGGTCTACTGAGCCGATTAAAAGATAGTCATTTTATAACAGGGATAGATTTGAAGGATACGTTTTTCCAGATTAGGTTATCTGAGGACTCAAAGGAGAAAACCGCTTTTGCCGTACCCGGCAGACCCCTTTACCAATATAGGGTAATGCCTTTTGGTGTATGCAATGGGCCTCAGACCATGAGTCGCCTCATGGATAAGACCATCCCATCTAGACTTCGTGACTCTGTGTTCATTTATTTAGACGATCTTCTCGTTTGTAGCCCTGACTTCGAAAGCCATGTTAGGTTGTTGGATGAAGTTGCTAATTGTCTCAAAAACGCTGGTTTTACAATAAATGTTTCCAAAAGTAAATTTTGTCAGCGTGAGATTAACTATCTGGGGTATAGGATAGGCGGAGGTCAGCTCAAGGTTAATCCGGAAAGAGTTGAAGCTATCGTTCAATTCCCACTACCTAAGACTCCACGTCAAGTTAGGCGCTTCATTGGTATGGCGAATTGGTACCGAGCATTTGTTACCAGTTTCTCTGATCTATCCGGACCTCTTACTGACTGTTTGAGGAAATCTAACAAACCCTTTCATCTGACACATGAAGCAATTGATTCTTTTTCCAAATTGAAGATAGCACTTTCTAAAGCTCCTGTTCTGGCAGAGCCAGACTTCAACAGGGAATTTGTAATCCAGTGCGACGCTTCTCGCATAGGAGTTGGGGGAGTTTTATACCAATTGGATGATGACGGTGATGAACATCCCATCGCATACGTGTCACAGAAACTAAATAAGGCCCAGCGTAACTATACAGTTACAGAACTAGAGTGTCTAGCGGCCATTGTGTGCGTAAAGCGATTTAGGCAGTACGTCGAGGGACTTCCTTTTAAGATCATAACAGATCATTCAAGTTTACGTTGGCTCATGAGTCTTAAAGATTTGTCTGGCAGGTTAGCTCGCTGGAGTTTACAACTACAGAATTTTGACTTTAAAATGGAGCACCGGAAGGGATCTTTAAATGTGGTACCCGATACTCTCTCTAGATTTGATGTAGACGAATTGGATTTTAATTGGTCTTTGCCCGACGTTGACCTTTCTTCTCCTGCTTTTAATGAGACTACGTATAATGCTTTGAAGGACAACGTCAAGAAAAATTCTGAAGCCTTACCTGATCTACGTGTATTAGACAACATAGTTTATAAACGGGTTAAATTCAGAGAAGGAAATGTTGCGGGAAGAAGATCTTTGGCGAATATGGCTACCTCAATCCTTGATAAACGACACAATTAGAATAGCTCATGATGATGGTATACATGGTGGCTACCATAAAACTTTATTTAGAATTAGGCAAAAGTATTTTTGGCCTAGAATGGCGCGGGACATAAAGGCTTATGTTAAGCAATGTGATGATTGTAAGGCTATTAAGCCAAATAATCTTATTTCACGTCCTCCAATGGGAAATCAAATTTTAACTGTCCGGTCTTTTCAACGTCTTTATTGTGATTTTTTTGGGTCCGTATCCTTGTAGTAAACCCAAAAACTGTCAGCTTTTTATAGTGGTAGATCATTTAACTAAATTTGTTTTCCTTAAACCAATGCGTGCGGCAACTTCACTTAATGTTATTGATTTTCTCTCCAACGAACTTTTTTGTACTTTTGGCGTGCCACAGTACATTCATAGTGACAATGCAAAGCAGTTCGTTTCTAAGGAACTAAAAGAGTTTTTCAACGTCTATGGAATTACTCATATAACAACGGCATTCTATTCGTCGCAGGCAAATGCCTCGGAAAGAGCAAATAGAGAAATTATTTCCAAAATTCGATACTTCCTTAAAAACGTAAACGATCATACGAATTGGGATAGAGATATATCAAAAATTCTATCTGCTTTGCGTAGTGATTTTCACACCGCTATTCACTGTTCACCTTATTTCGCAGCTTTTGGGCAAAACATGGTTTTACATGGATCGTCTTATGCAATTTTGGAAAAGTTAAAGATGACAGTTGATGATGTTACATCACTCTGACAAACTTCAAAATATCCGAGAAATTATTTGTCGTAAACTCGATGTTGCACATTAGAAAGCTACCAGGACATATAACACCATGTCTAGACACATTAGCTTTATTGAAGGGCAAGAGATCTTCCGTAAAAATCGCTCGCAAAGTGATTTCAAAAAGGCCATAAACGCAAAGTTAAATCCCAAATTTGTCAAATGTAGAGTAAGGAAGAAAATAGGTAACACACTTTATGATATTGAAGATCTTAGTGGAAATTATATAGGCAAATACAATGCTTCGGATTTACGTGCTTAGAATGCGATTTCGTATGTGCTATAATGGCCCGGCTTCGTGGGTCGAGCCACACGTTGCATTGTTTTTAACAGCATCCTTCCTGTTCGATCATTGATCATAGATCTCGATACGAAGCAGGTTTGTTACGGATGGTTTACATTTTGCAGTCGTACGTCAAATGCATGCGCCACACACAATACCAATTAGGTGTTTATTAATGATAGATCAGCTGATCTTGTAATAGATTAACATTTCACTGGTTGATGTTGTGGTAGCACTGGGGAAAATGTAAGAAAATTATCTTACAAGAAAGGTGACAAATTGCGCAATGTAATAAAATTGCATTCTTTTCGTTTACGACCGGCAAATAAACCAGACAGATTCAGGATAAATTGTAAGTATAGTTGAATTGATTAAGGTTCAGTGATAGTGACAGTGTGTTGTTTTTTAGTGAACAAACGGGTAACTTCCCAATGATAACACCACAATTTAATTTTTTTCAACATCTGCCTGGTATTAGAGCAGAACAACCTGCTACCAGTGTCAACAACATTTTTTTTGCTACAGCCTTGAATGCCAACGGTGACACAATTGCACATCACCGGCAAAAACTTTTTCGGTGCTGCCGCGAACGCCAACGGCATCATTGGCAGACAACTCCCATCAGCGGCAACCAATTTTTCGGTGCAACCGCGAACGCCAACGGCATCATTGGCAAACAAGACGGCCTCATCAGTGGCAAACAATTCTTCGGTGCAGCCGTGAACGCCAACGGCATCATTGGCAACTAAAGTGTTCCCATCAGCGGCAACCAATTTTTCGGTGCAACCGCGAACGCCAACGGCATCATTGGCAACTAAAGTGTTCCCACCAGCGGCAACCAATTTTTCGGTGCAACCGCGAACGCCAACGGCATCATTGGCAAACAAGACGGCCTCATCGGTGGCAACCAATTCTTCCAGTGCAGATAAACTATTTGCAACACAAGTGTTAACCATTTTAACACAAATTAATCTCGACGTAGAGATTCGTAGTCGTCCGACGCCCCTTTCTTTTGCTTTTGAAATCGTACTGGAGTTGCGGCTTCCAGTACGTCCCTGAATGTGAGGTTATACACCATCACTCACGTGCAGTGAGAAAAATATCATAAGATAAGTCAAAATAAGTAGAATATAAGTAGTAGTGCCTTAAATGTTATACATGTAGGTGTGTGTGCATATGTAAATCCATGTGTGTACACACTTAAATGTATATAGTGTATTATGATTTATTGATATTTACTTACATACATTTACATATTTTCTATTTTTTGTTTGTGTGATTTCAACATCGAAAATTTTATTAACATTTAACCTGTCAAAATCTGAAAGTGTAAATAGGACACTCGGCCCTCCCTGAGCTCTATGTTTGGGTAGGATTTTGAGGTAGAACAGTGTACACAGTGGTACATAGGGTGTAAAATTTTCTTTTATAATGTAAAAAAAAAAAACAAATTCCCAAAATACAAAACATTTAATTTTGATTTTGACTAGTAATTATAAGGCCAATTTTCTCATGAATTCCCTTATTGCAAATAAGTTTATTTTTTGAATGTTTAATAAACCATTGAATATAAATATGAAATTTTAAAGCCTTATTAGTGGTGGAATGTTGGGTAACCTAGCGTAGCAGTAGGTGAAGGCGATCATAGGGAGCAGTAACAATTCCGGTGCACATACTGTCATGGTAATGGGAGGGAGCATAAGCACCTAGTATGACACTCCATCTGGTCATACTCCAAGGTAAGTCTGGTGAGTTTTAGTGATTCAAAACATAAATGGAAACGATATAGTATTTTTTTGTGGCATCCTTTTGGCATATTCTAATATGTTTACGCGGCGATGAACCAGGGTTAAGAACCACGTCACTGGGCAGAGCTAGCCTTGAAATTGTATGCCACAACCCTAATTATCGATTTTTATCAGCTTTTATGGTCTTTTTATATACCGCGCGTAACAGAAGGACAAATTTTATACTGCTTAACTCTCTTCTCCGTGAAGTTGATTGGAATTCCGTCTGTAGTTGTAGCCACTATGCAGATATTGACGCTGTTGTGTATAAATTTTATCAAATTCTTAGGGACTTCCTGTCACAATCTGTACCGAAAATTCGAGTTGGGCAATCTGAAAGACTACCATGGTCTTCTCATAAATTGCCCAGAATGAAAAATTCGAGAAGTAGGCTTTTTAAGAAGTTTAAGAAATCTGGATTGAATTCCGATTATGTAAGATACTCTATTGCTAGATCGAGATATAACGTCGAATCTCAGAGATGTTAAAGACTATACTTGGAAAAGGTGAAGAATGATTTTCGAAATAACCCTAGAGCTTTTTACGATTTTGTTAATTTGAAACGTAAATCCACATCTAAACCAACTAGGATTAGAATGGATGGCTTGGAATATTGTGAGGACCAGGATATTGCTGATTGTTTTGCGACCACATATTCAAATAGATCTTATCGATCCGACAGCACTTACCCCTATGATATTCCTGCTTTGAATCAATTAGAAATACCAATTATTGACTTGCCCTTGTCAAGTTTGAATGATCTAGAATCAACAAATAGTGTCGGCCCCGATGGGGTGCCAAGTATAATTTTAAAATTCTGTGCTAGTGGTTTGGCTATTCCCCTGACGTTATTGTTTAATACTTCGTAGAGATTTGGATATTTCCCTTCGGCTTGGAGGCAGTCGTTCATTGTTCCCCTACATAAATCTGGCAGTCTAATTGACGTTTCGAATTATAGAGGGATAGCTAAATTAAGTGCTATCCCTAAGCTTTTTGAGAAACTGGTGACAAATGTTGTTTCTCATAGCGTTTCTTCTATTTTGAGTCCCAGCCAACATGGGTTTCGTACAGGCTTATCGACCACGACGAATTTGACTCAGTTTACCTCACACGTTATTGATGGGTTTGTTCTGGGTAATCAGACTGACGTCATTTACACGGATTTTAGCAAGGCGTTTGATAAAGTCAATCACGAGCTTTTGTTATATAAATTAGATAGAATTGGTTTCAGCTGTAATTTTTTGAAATGGATATCTTCTTATCTGAATAATCGTTCGCAGATTGTCAAATTAGGAAATTCTTGTTCTAGGCCAATTCTGGTTTCATCGGGAGTTCCCCAAGGTAGTCATCTTGGGCATATACTATTTTTATTATTCATAAATGATCTCCCGGAGTCTATTATAAACTCTAGGATTTTGATGTATGCGGATGATGTGAAAATATTTTTGTCTTATAAACAGCTAGAATATTCTCATTATTTGCAGGACGACTTAGATAATTTTGGATGTTGGTGTGACATAAACTGCATGGAACTTAATTTACGGAAATGCAAGCATATGCGTTTCTTTAGATCGAATCCGAAATTTGTCAGATATGATCTTATTGGAGCTGAGTTAGAGACAGTTGATTCTTTTGTAGATCTTAGTATTCTGATGGATACGAAACTTGATTTCAACAATCATATTATGGCCATGGTTAACAGGGCGTATGGTGTTCTTGGCTTTATTAAACGTTGGGCTAAAGAATTTTCTGATCCCTATGAAACGAAACAGTTATTTACTTCGCCCGTTAGGCCTATTTTGGAATATGGTTCTGTAGTATGGGACCCTCAGTATGGCATCTATATTGACAGAATTGAGTCAGTTCAGAAGCAATTTTCATTGTTTTCATTGAGACACTTACATTGGAATAGTGATTTTGTTCTTCCCCCCTATTCTAGTAGATTGAAGTTGATTGACTTGCTCTCCTTAAAAAGTAGACGAATTATGCTGAACACCGTGATGGTATTTAAGGTTATGAATGGTGATGTCTCATCTGAATATCTTATTTCTAGGATTAAGTTTAACGTGCCATTTAGACCAACTAGATACTATCAGTTTCTTCATATTGATATTCAGCGTACAAATTATGCTTCTGCGCAGCCCATTCGTAGAATGTGTATTGATTTTAATTCATTGTACCACATCATAGATTTTGGTGTCGGAATCGATACAATAAAGTCAAGGATTCTCTCGTACTTGAATGTTTAGTGTTCTGTTTTAGTATTATTAAATGTAATGTATTGCTTCTATGTCAAATGTTAGCATTAACCTTTAGTGTAGTTTGTTTTTGTTTTGTTTTTGCCGGCTGAAGATATTTAATCTGTAGCCGGTATTCCACCCTCTACTGCTTGTCCGCCACAGTTCGGACAGTGGTGTGTACGTTGTCCCTACGTTATGGGGACGAGGCCCTCTCGGTCGGAAGGGCCGGGAGTGAGAGGCGTTGGGACCGTTCCTTTAAGTTTGCTTTTAATCAAGTCGCAAAATTGAGAAAGCTCATCTTATGCCCTTAAAATTGGGTGGACTCTTTCTATCAGATTGAGAAACGCCTGGAGATCTCGGTAATCTCCGATAAATTCCGGAATGCGATATAAATACTTATCGGGTTGATCCTAACAGATAGAGGGGCTGGTTCTGCCATTATTCCTTTCTTTCCATTTTCAGTTCTTCCTTAGTAAGGTCAAAAGTCTCTTATGTCATGTCTTATTCGCAAACGTCTTCTATTAATCCGTATATTGTTTCTTGATCTTCTGGAGGTTATATTGTTTTCGCCTCGGATGTTCTCATTAACGTCAGTCGAATATCCGTCGATTTATTCGAACTCTGAATATAGTAATCTTAGAAATCCGACTACCTCTAAATTTATTTCTACATTTAGAAAACACTATTAACAGCAGACATGGTTTGTTAATTAAAATTGTAAAATTGCTGTTAATTAAAATTAAAAAAGATTAAAATGGCGCCGATTCTTATTTATATATTATATTCTATAGACTATGGTATGATAGACTATATCTTCGAAATTTCTGATAGCCCTCAACATATTTTACTCCGAGTCCTTTACAATGACAAAATAATCTGAATTTAGCGGTAACCATCGTTTTGGGGTTTCTTGTCTTAACCTAACGTCACCACATTACGCTACACTGCTGTTGCTCTGCCAGTGTTTCCACTACGCTTTGAAGACTTAGCAGCCGATGTTGAAAATCATGTGCCATGAATTTGTGTGAACGTTGAATGTGTTGAGAGCGGCTCGAGTAGATTATTTGACTGTTTAGATACAACGAACTTTTTGAATATGCTGAAGCAGCGTAGGTCATTTGGTTACTTAGGTGCAACCAAACTGTGTGAATAGAGGAACGCGAGGGTTTCTCACGATAACTCCTCCCCTTCTATGTGAGGTCCGTCCACGGTGCTTGTGGCATTATTTTATTGCAGCCTCAACGGACTTGGTTATGAAAATCTCTTTGGTTTCACAAAGGCCATGCGTCGGAGTGAGTAAGCAACCAGTCTAACAAGTAATAGAACACCAATAGTCTATAAAGCTGCGATGCCACCTTTCCCGACTGTACGTTGTAAATGGTGGGTATGTTGAAGGTTCTGTTGATTGACATGATGGACGTAGGGCGTGTCATAAGTTGTAGAGCGCATTATGTAGTTGAAGATTGGTGTCGTGTCGCTGCATTTCCTCACTGCTAAGATCTTATTGTGGCACACGGCTAAGGAAGATTGATGTTGGTGGATAATGTGGTGACCTTGAGCTACTGGTAAAATAGTAATTTTCTTACATCTAAACTTAGGAATAGGATATCTTGTTAGTTATTATATTGTAAAAACTTAGTCTTAGCTACAGCCACAACATCGGCCACAGAGAGGTTTGTGAATTGCTCGTTTTTTATTTTGAAATTAATTTCGTTACTATCTAAGATTATAGGGTTCAAAACTCCAATTTTTGCGAATGCGATGGAAGTAATTAAAAGTGTCTAATTCCGTTATTATTCCCTATTCCTAGCTTGAATGGTATCAAAGTTTACTTGTGTCAATTTCCCTTAGTTTTTCTGCCATCAAGATCTTATTTACTGTAGTGGTAAGATTATTGATATATACTATCAACACAGAGGTGCAAAGAGAAAACCTCTGTGTTGAAGAGTAAACTGTCTGTCCTGTGAGTCAAATAGTCGTTCAGCTGAATTCGTTAGTTTGTCGAAGTCGTCATGATCAGGGGTCCCAGCGATGCTTTTCAGGACCGTCCCTAGAGCATTCGGAACAAAATAAGCGTCGCGACTGTGGCTAAAAATTACCGAAACTTTGTCAGTCGATAAAGCTTTGTGGGCTGAATTGAACGGTGTAAAAATGTCTAAAAACTAGAAAAGGTTTTTGCGTTGCCGGCCTTCTGACGGGCTTAAAGCTTTTCTCCTATGGGGTATGTCCAAAGCCGGCTATGCAGTGTAAAGTATTTTTGCATTGCCGGCCTTCGGCCGGGCTTATTGATTTAATTTATTTTCACTTAATGCTTCCAAACAACACGTTATTTTCCTTAGCAATTAGCAAAGTAACGCTTCTTTAAAAGTATATATGACAATTACATCTGGACTCAACAGAATCAGTTGAGTGAAATGGAAGATATAGGAAAAGAGAGTTTCTAACAGTTATTTAAAACGGATGGTGAAATCTAGATCTCATACTAATTTGAAATCGATTTAGGCTTGATTACATCGTTAAAGTGAACAAAATAAAACCAAATTTTTAAACTTGAATAACTCCGGTGTTTAGTCAGTCAATTTGACGCAATATAGCTTAAATGAAAGCTTGAAACATCGGCTATTCAAACATGTATATAATGATTTAGTCTTACATGGACGTCTTTTTGTCAAAATTTAGTTTTATTGCAAAAAAAACCTTATCAAAAAATAGAATTTGTGAATACCGAACCAAATGTATTAGAAGATAAGAGCAGCCTTAGAAAGATCTTAGAATTACCTTTCGAATGACACACAAATATATTCAGCTTAAAAGTGCCGCCCACAAAAAACGGGATGTGACCGACAAACAATTTTTACACCGTTCAATTCATCGCACAAAGTTTTATCGAGTATTTACTATCTGTATTAGTCTACTTATTTGGTCTATGTCTGCGCCCAGCAACTTCCTCATGTGTGTTTGGGGGAAGTGGTTTGTAGCGCTAGCTGTCTCGTCTCTTAGAAATTCGTATGAAGTCAACTTGGTAACGTGTTTGATGTATTCAAAGCCTTCCCAGAGTACAAGATCACTACCAGCCACTGGAATATATCTCGCATTAGAGTAGTCCAGTTGATGCCGATACCAATATGACCATAACCAATTTTAAGGCGATTCTAAAACGTTAAATATATTTTCTCTAGTTTGTGACCAACATAAGATATTGATTTTAGACTATTTATACCCTCTACTAGGATATTATGTCTTTGTGCATTTGTTTGTAACATCCAAAAGGAAGCGAGATAGACCCATTGTTAAGTATACCGATCGACTTGGAATCACTTTTTGAATCGATTTAGCCATGTCCATATATTCTTGTAATCAAAGTACAGTACCCATGTTTTGTAACTCTCCCATCGAGAAATTTCTCACATGAAACATCTGAAATGAAACAGAAACGTAATTTGACACAAAAAATGGTATCTCGCAAGCAACTGTGTCTGTAACTTTGATTTGTGAGAAATTTCTGTCACCATATTTTTTTTCTCACATTACTGAATAAATTTGAGAAAAACTGTTTCTGTAAAATAAATATTCAGTCGAGTAGTTTCAACTTCGAACTGTCAAATATACTCACATTTGAAAACATTGCGAGAAAGAGTTTTTCACACATATGTAAACCAAAAATAGAAAAACCAACACAGAAAATCTATAAACGTTGTTATTTATTTATTATTTTGTAAAAAAATGATTTCATATTAAGAAACAAAAAGCGCACTTCCAAATTTCTTCTTTCTTCTCGCTTAATTCGATAACACGCACTATGTAGCAATCTGCAATACGGCACACATTGAATATCACAAGAAATAAATTATTGACACTTTTTAATAGATTTAATTACCAATGTTGTCTATTTCTTTTTGACGTGTGACTGGAAAGTTCCAATAATACATTGTCGTTTTTCACATTGATTTATATAGAGTTTTTACTCACATCGAGAAACAGTTGAATTTTTTGTTTCACACTTTCTCGATGCGAGAAGTTATCACAAAAGTTATAGAACAGGGGTACAGGTCGCAATTATTATCCGATCTAAACAAAAATTGGCACGTGTGAGTTTTGGGCTCCAAGGACGAACCCTATTTAATTTGAATCATATCGGTTCAGATTAAGATATAGTCCCCATACAAATATCGCTCCCGATTTGACTTTTCCCACTCTTGAAACCACATATTTTTACAGATTTCATCTCTTAATTCTGAAAATAATTGTACTCAATATATTGTGGTTGTTGTGACGTGGTTCTGCAAAGTCTTTAGGGTCAAATGTCCTGATTTTATTTTCCATTCTGGATTGCACAGCCCTGGTTTCACTCTAGAATGCGTAGCCCCCGTGTCGATAACACAATTTTAATTTTTCTTTATTATTATATGAGGTAATTCTCTCATGAGGCTTGCATAAGAACATTTTGGGGATGTTGATCAATATTTTCGTTAGAGTTCTTTATATGGGTAAGGTTTTTCTTCAAGGTGTTCTTCTTTCAGTGTGTTGTATGGACGAAATCCAATCCGTAAGCCGTTTTTCCGAGAGGCGGCAATGGGTGGACACGATGCGACGGACGGACGAGAAGAACAAGGTTTAGGGGCGCTCGTTTTTGGCTTATTTGGACGTAGTCCGTTTGAGATAGCAGTGGCTGGAGAGGAGTGCAATAGGGTATGACGGTCCCTACCGCATTTCTTACACCTACCGATGGCTCTGCAACCTCCACGCTCATGGGAAGCACCAAGACAATGGAGCAGAACAACCATTCGCAGCTTCCTCTCCAGCTTCATTTCCCTAAACTTCTCGCAATCACGCAAATGGTGATCCCTCTTGCAAGCCACACACGACGGTTTAAGACGACGACTATTCGAGCCCGGAACGTTAGACGCCGTGACATCAGCAGGAGCTGAATCAACCCCCGGCGGCGGGACAACTGAGAGCGCCGGTACGACACCCTGAAAGGGCGCGACGACGGGGGTTATCCCGACGTCTGGGGCCTGCTCGACAGCTGGAACCGGCTCATTCGGAACCGTTACCACGTCTAACTTAACTTCGGCGGAGCCTTTTTCGTCAGACATGGGCACGTCATCCTCGTAGTCAGGGAGGGACACAAATAGCGATCTGATGCTTTCCATTGTTCTACGAAAATAGAAATGGTGCGATAGTATAACGAAAACGCTTTAAATTACTGGGTCAAAGTGACCAGCTTTACTATAGGTCGTCTTACAACACCGTTTCTCGTCCTCTAACGCGACCGTCGATACCCGGATGGACGTTATTTACCCGACCTAATTTCCACGAAGTGGGAGGCAGTTGTTCGTCTCGAATAACAACTAAATCGCATATTTGAACATCGCGCTGCGGAAATTTCCATTTATATCTTTTATGCAAATTTTTCAGATACTCATCTTTCCACCGTAGGCAGAATTGATGAGTTAAAGCCTTAATTTTCCTAAATCGATTAACGATGTGCAATGGCGCTTCTTCTATGACCGGCTCCGGTGGAGCCAGGATCGGCGACCCTATCAGAAAGTGACCCGGCGTAAGCGCCACCGGATCATGTGGATTGACAGACAGAGGACGTTAATTCAAATAAGCTTCGATTCTGGAAAGAACCGTTGAAAATTCTTCAAACGTATATTTGAAGTTTTGTGCTTGCTTGCGGAAATGCAGCTTAAAGCTTTTCACAGCAGCTTCCCAAAGCCCATCCATATGAGGAGCTCCGGCAGGAATGAACTGCCATGAAAGTTCTTGATACTGGAATGCGGCACAAACCTGATCTCGACTCTCACGAAGCACACACTTGAAATCCCGTTCCGATTCCCTAGAAGCACCAACGAAATTAGTGCCGTTGTCCGAAAATATGGATTTTAGACAACCACGACGAGAAATAAATCTATGAAATGCGGCTAAAAAGGTTGTCGTTGACAAATCTGAAGTAGCCTCGAGGTGTATTGCTTTCGTAGAAAAGCAAACGAAGACGCAAACGTAACCTTTTGTTATTATACATGCCCTACCAGTAAAATATTTAACTTCGAAAGGACCCGCAAAATCTACGCCAGTAGTGACAAAGGGCCTTGTGATAACAGTTCTCTCCGGAGGAAGATCGGCCATAATTTGAGTGCAAGATCGTCTTCTGTCTAACCAGCAGCGTTTGCAACGATTGATGGTCGTTCTGACTAAAGAAGTCAGACGTGGAATCCAATATTCAATACGCAGAATGCGAAGCATTAATTGGTTTCCACCATGAATAGTTATCACCTGAACAAACTGTACTAAGAGCTGAGTAAATCTACTAGCATAAGGCAAAATAATTGGATGTTGCTCGGAATATGACAGACTGGGCGATCTAACCAGTCTCCCGTGTAGCCGCATGACCCCCGCTTCATCCAGGAATGGATTTAGCGGCAAGAGCGAACTCTTACGATCTAATGGTCTTTTTTGCAAAAAAAAACAATCATATTCATCCGCGAATAATGCCTTCTGAGCCAGTGAAGCCAGACGTAGCCTGACGGCTTTCAGCTCAGAACTCGAAATAGTCGAATCTCGGAAAATATTATGACCCCTATGAGTTCTATAAAAATATCGAAAGATATATGCCACAACACGTAAAGCTCTATCCCAAGACGAAAATCTTTCAAGGATATCCTCATAGTTCGTAAAGAACGATGCATGACTCTTGACCGCACGTAATTCAATATCGGTGTCGAGAGGAGCTAAATCCCTAATATCCCATTGAGCGCTATCTAAGCGGAGCCATTGTGGTCCATGCCACCAAATCTGAGAACTGGCTAGCTCTGCAGGCGAAAGCCCGCGGCTACCTAGATCAGCAGGGTTATCCTCAGACCGCACGTGAAACCAATTGTGGCCACCTACATTCTCCTGAATCCTGCATACACGATTAACAACAAATGCAGTCCACGTGCAGGGAGTTTTCCTAAGCCAAGAAAGGACGATCGTAGAATCAGTCCAACAATAAACTCTTTGAAGATCTATATCTATTTCCCTCATGATGGTTTTCCACAACTCGGACGCCAACACTGCGCCACAAAGTTCTAAACGTGGGAAAAAATTAATTTAAGTGGGGCAACTTTCTTTTTACCCGAAAGTGCTACAATTCGAATGTAGACCACCTTTTCTGAGGCATCAGAAAAAACATGAAGTTCAGCTGAGCAACTGGGAGAATATCGAACCCACCGAGGAATCTGAATGGAATTCACTTCCTGGTAGGTATCCACAAACCTCTGCCATTCAAGTTCCTTCGTAGACGGAAGTGAATCATCCCACCCAATATTGTCCAGCCAAATTCGCTGCATAATTATCTTTGCCAGTACTATCACCGGACTTAACTAACCTACAGGATCGAACAATCTCGCAATAGTGGACAACACTTCCCGTTTTGTATAGTTAGATTTTCGCTCGAGAGGAGTCCTACTGAAATAGAATACATCTAACTGAGCATTCCAACGAATGCCTAAAGGCTTAGAACTACTAGCTTCCACGCAATCGTTTCGTAATGAACGAAGCCTCTGACGCCGGGTCGATAAGAGCCCGAGCTGGGTACGAAGTACCTTGGTGTACGATATTTACCATCGCTGTCCCTAATAACACAGTTCTATCCTGCGAAGCATGATATACCTATCTTTTATATAGCACCAGATGAACCTTCAGAGGAACTTGACGGCAGCGAAGGATTCACAAATGGAGGATTAGTATGCTGGGTGATCGGAACCAAACTACCCGCAGGATTCGGCCGAACCCTCACAATTCGATGTATCGCGATGCAAAAGAGTATGATGTCTCTTCTCGCATTTTCCACATTTGTAAATATTTCCACACGTCCTAGCTTCGTGGCCACGCATCAAGCAATTTACACAGCAGTGATGACGTTTGACGGTGTCAAACCGGTCGGAGACCGAAAGGCCCCCAAATCGAAGTTGATGAAATTGTCTGGGACAGAGAATACACAGTTTGTTTTGATGAGAACGAGAAGATCCAGATGAGCCTGCATTTGTAAAATGCGCACCCACCTTCCTACCGTCGGACTTTTTCGTGGAATCGATACCCTTTATGTCACGAAGACATGTCAGAGTTTGTATTCTTTCCGTAAGAAAGAGATCCAAATCTTTCCACGAAGTCAAAGCCGGCTTATTCTTCACACTGTTCCCATAACGTTACACTACTTTTGGGCAATCGCTGAATACACAAAAAAACTAATATAGGATCCCAACTATCCGTGGCTACGTCATAAATGGACATTGCAGAAAGACATTCATTTATTCCGCGTTGCAAATTTTTCAAACCTAAGCTACTTTCGCTATCAAGGATCGGAAGATCAAAAACGCATCTTGAGCTGGTTGTTCACCAAGATGCGAGTGTTATCATAAACATCATTCAAGGCTTTCCAGGCTAGAATAAAACTGCGATGGGTGAGTGGACATTTGGATACAATTTCGCGAGCCTCACCGATCGTTTTCCTAATCAAGTGACATAGCCGTTCAATGTCACTTAAGCGGGAGTTATTAATGTATACCGCTGAAAAAAAGATCCCTAAATGTAGGCCATGAGAGGAAATCGCCATGGAAAACGTCAGTTGCCGCCATGCGATGGCAACGAAAGGCCGTGAGCCATACTGTTGCTGCCCCCACATTGCTCCTGCTGCTCCCTTATAGATTCTGATCGATCAGAAGGAGAATCCAAGTGATGTATCGAATTTGTATCCGTAGAAGTACGGGCGGAGTCGGAGGTGATGACTTCAGCGGAGCTCGAAGTTCATCCAATTTCCTATTAAAAGCAGCGATGACACGTACAAATGTCCTATACGCTACATCATATTTGCTGTCAGCAGAATCTATGTCCTCCTTCTCCGCATCCTGAGCAGTTTGGAGATGACTAAGACACTTATCGTACATGTCCTTAACATTACTCCATAATGTTCTCGCTTCTGAACCCTGTATTTCAAGGGAATATATGTCGAGGTCTTCATCCCGTAGGGTACTGAAGTTCGCATCAAATTTTACCAAAGCATCAGTTGCTCTGATAAAGAAGTCGAGTGGAGTGAGAGGCATATTGAACAAAGCGAGAATTAAGTAAACCCCAAAAAAAGTAAAAACTTTGCTAAATGTATTAAAAAATACCAGGAAAATACACGTAAGTGCTAAATGAATGAAAACTATTCAAAGCTCCCCAAAAAATATTTCAGAAAGAAATACAAAAAAATACACAGTGTACCGAAAAATACCCTGATTATTTTGAAATAGCACGAAAATGCTAAATGAATGAAAAATGTCCAGCAATAAGGTAGAACGAAACCCCAAAAATAGTCCAATGTATCGAAAAATACACTGAATTTTCAAAGCAGAGCTCGAAATCTTCCCAAATCAGTTAAAAATACTAAAAAATGAGTTAATTCAAACACGCCCAACCAAATTTCCGCAAAATGTATCGAAAAATACACGAAAATTAGTTCAGTCACGAACTTTGGCCAAATTGCTATTAAATTTAACAAAATTTTTAATTAAAAATTATTAAACCTCACAGATTTTTTCCCAGTGTATCGAAAAATACACGAAATTTTATTTAGAAGCACGAAAATGCCCCAAAATATTTCTCTGTAAAAGAAAGTCAATGGAAAAATCGAGAAAAAAAATATAAATTCCTATGTATGTTCACTTGACCTAGAGTAGGGTGCACGGACTGTATGATGCACGCAATAAATGTACGCTCGTATCAAGCAAAAAGCAAAACAAAAAATCAAAAATAAACCAAAAACCGAAAATTTTTTAAAATATTTTTCTGACAGTGTATAAGACCGACTGTAGGGTACACGGTGTCGCGAAACCAAAATTTTTACTATATCCGGATAGTCCAACAATAATACTACCCGAGATACGAAACGAAAAAAAAATCGATAAAAAATTTCAAATGTCACCAAGAACGACCCACGCTAATAAATTTCAAATCTCACCGAGAACGACCCGCGCTAATAAATAAGAGAAAATATATGTATGGCTGTGTGTGTATTGACGTACGTATGTACTCTTTCATACGCTGACCGTTGGGTATGATGATGTTGTTTTGCAACTTCGAACTGTATGGTAAGCAAATGTATGTTGTTGTTGTTTTGTTTACTCTTCTTTTAACCGAGAGTAATGCAATTACTCGTTTGAATACATATGTTTTGTTGTTGCAAAAAAACCACCACCGATCAACGTAGAAAACCCAGCACTTTATTTATCTGTTTCAATAATTATTAACAGCACACTTTTCTCTTATTTCACTCACTGATAAATATTTTGAATATGCGACGGCAATATTTTAATATTTATCTTTTTTTCGCGTAACGAAAATATGTTCTAATGTACGGATGTATGTCCGTCCGTCTGGATGTATGAGAATCACACAAAGACACAAACCGACGCGGTACCGATGTTGTAAAATGACCGTTTTATTATTATTTTTTCGGAAATATATCTCTTTATAAATAAACAAAACGTGATATGCTCACTTTTAAATAAAACTGACAATACGAACCTTTTGTTAATAATATATATTATGAAGATGGGCGAAAGAAGATGGCTGATTTATGTGGGTGTTGTTGTTGCTGACGGAGTTAGGTGTGTCTTCGAAGAAAAAACAAAAACCAATTAATTGCTGGAAGCAAGTATCCGGCTCGTGTGGACCAATGTTTGCGTAGCAAGGATGAAAATAAATAAAAAACACGAAAATTTAATATTTTCAAATAAAACTCAATTCAATTTATTGTCGTAAACAATATTACCTTTTGTACAAAAGTTTGTGAGGGTGTTGTATGGACGAAATCCAATGAACAAGAGATTTACAATATAACGAGTAAAACTAAAGCAAAGCTAACCTAACATCACCACATTACGCTACACTGCTGTTGCTCTGCCAGTGTTTCCACAACGCTTTGAAGACTTAGCAGTCGATGTTGAAAATCATGTGCCATGAATTTGTATGAACGTTGAATGTGTTGAGAGCGGCTCGAGTAGATTGTTTGACTGTTTAGATGCAACGAACTTTTTGAATATGCTGAAGCAGCGTAGGTCATTTGGTTACTTAGGTGCAACCAAACTGTGTGAATAGAGGAACGCGAGGGTTTCTCACGATAACTCCTCCCCTTCTAAGTGAGGTGCGTCCACGGTGCTTGTAGCATTATTTTATTGCAGCCTCAACGGACTTGGTTATGGAAATCTTTTTGGATTCGCATATTTATATCTTCTGATCCCATCATCATCCCACCATCAGAAAATTTTGACAGGTTTTATAGAAAATGATGGGCTTTTTTGGAAAATGTTTTCCAAAAAATCCAAAATGACGTTATGTAAGGATATTCAAGGATTAGGGATATTTTTATAATTTCAACATCCTTGTTCTACCAGGACATGCATAATTTTCTATACCATTTTAAAGTAGACCTCAAGACCTTTCCAATGATACCTAAGGTTTTATAATCCGATAATGTCTGCGAACTATAACTCATCTTAAAATAATGTATCTTTTTCTAGAAACACTGTACATTGTCAACTTTGACGAATTAAAAAATTCGCAGCAACGAGGAGAACAAACGAGCTAAGTTTTATTGAAATCAAAAGGGGTCGGGTCCAAAATGGTTGTTTTTTGTGTCGATTTATTTTGGAATCACCCTAATAGGAAAACTCATACTCAGTGTTTTATTTCGTGGTCGTTTGTTTTTTTAGAGGACTTTTAATTTCCAAAGGACGTAAATGTTTCAATAATTTAGTTTCTTTCCAAAAATTTACGATACAAATAACCCCATATTTCAGTTTTTACTTCACATTTAACCCACTGAGTATTAGCAGTATGAAAAAAAAATTGCGGCCCGTAATGGGTTATAAAATTCTAAAAATTGCAATTGGTTATCAATACCTCGAGCCCCTAAAAACATAAATCGAACTAAAAATGTGGAAGTTATTGGGGTTTTTATAAAAAATGCATCAAAAATTTTACTAAAATAGTATAAATCTGCCCTTTATACTGGGTCATATTGCAAGTTTTTAATATGGTTTGATAAGGCTCGGGTCGAATTTTAATTTCTAGCTGTTTTCTCAATACCGTTCTCATCGTGAATTCTTTTCAAAAAACCTTATTTCACGAACGGACAATGATAAAAGCGAAATTTTTTGGCAGAACACATAAAACAAACCAATCTTTCATTTTAGTCAACAACATTTTTCCTTACACACAAAAGAAACCGTTATGAGTCGATATCTAGGAGTTCAACAATATTTATTACCCTCTTAATTTGCTGTACGGTTGAGCGCTCTTTGTTGACTTGTGAATCCATCATTGAATGGTTGTGTACCCAGCAAAAAATGGAAGTACTTCCGTAGGAAGCACATTTTAATGGCATCTCAAACTCCAAATGTGAATTTTTCCCGCTTTTGAGGAAGTTTTTTAAACAACTTCCAAAAGAGTCAATAATATGTAATATTTTACGAATAGAATTTTCACAAGTTAATGGGAACGAATTTTTAGAGGCTCGGGAAAATTTTTTTATTACTTTATGAATAAACAATGTTTAATTTTGTATAATTTTAACAATTTAACATTTTTTGCTTAAAAATTACAATTTTATTGCTTTATTGATGAACTCCAAATATTTCATTTTTTATTACTTATTAAGTAGTGTTAATTTATTTAATGCTTATTTTATTTAATATTAATTTGCATTATATATTAGTCCATACTAAATATATATTTTGTTAAGTTACCTATTGTCAGTTCAAAAGAAAAAAATTGTTTGCTATAGATGTTCAGCACTATCAACAGAGCAGGGCCGTGCGCAAGGGGAGGGGGGGGGGTTTGGGGGTTCAAAACCCCAGAGAGGTTTCGAACATATACTTTTTTAAAACCTTCTAGACTTTCTGAAGCAATAAAATATAGAATTTTTAAGTTCTTTTTAAAATAACTCGTCTGAAATGGTAATTCTGCAGTAAAACCTCGAAAATTACATAAAAAATCTTGGACACTTTCTTGAATTTAGGACAAAAGATATGAACAATAAAAACAAAGTAAACGAATTGTGCCAATTTCAAGATTGTGTAATGCTAATTTCGCCACTTCTCGACATTTGACTAGAGCAATATCTTATAAGAATCACTATGATATCATAATGAAATCTAAAAACATTCTTAATAAAAACAAATAATTTGCTTGATGATAACCCGTAGCTTAACTATGAGTGCCAAACTTTGGATAAATTTGTAGTATATCTAATTGGAATGAAATCATTGAAAAGCAATTTACCTCTAAATTAATAATACCTACATTTTTAAATAAAATACAATTTGCATTAAAACATTGACCCACATATTCCACAACAGATGTTCACAAGTCAAATATAATATGGTGTGACTATTCGTATATTCCGTTTGCAATGCGTGGTTTGTAACATTTGCGATGCGACATTTTTATGGAGCTGTATCTAAATCTGAACCGATGTGACCTATTTTCATCACATATGAAACAACAAAGGTTTCTCTTACTTCTAAACGTTTTGGGAGTTTGTAATGATAATACAAATCCATTTCGACAAACGAAGAAAACTCTTGATATATCGAGGGCTTTTATTCATAAGTGGCTATGAACAAAAACACAACTTTTCAGGAGAGCGAAAAAAACTAATTTTCACCTTAATTTTAAAAGTAATTATGAATTCTACAGTTTAATCTAAAGAGGATTACTAATTCCTACGATTAAAAAGTTTTCGAAATTTTCTATTATTCGCGGTTTTATGGTTCATAGCCACTTTTGCACGTTTAAAATTGAGCACTATGAATTTTGAAATAAGCAGATAGCCATTTATGCCCAAATATATAAATAAGATTTATTGTAAACTCGATAACGTTTTTATGAAATATTGTGTAGAAAACGCATTTTCTGGGATGTACAAATATGACTAAAATGATTTTCACACATGACATTTTTGTTTTATGATTTTCTCGCGATCTATATAAGGGATCCGACTGAAGTTTTGTTTGTGTATAACGAATTTTGCTGAAAAATCCAAAATTCGCGGTTGCAGTTGCTGTTATTTTAACTTTCTCTATCCAGGATTCTGACACAAATATTCCGAATGAAGTGAGCAATCATATGCCATAAAAATATTTTGGTATTCTCAATATGATAAAAAGTTACGCGGGGTTTTCTAAAGATACTTTTCACATTTTTTGACTTTACAGCCACTATTTATCCTATTTTAGCCTGATAACTTTGGAACCAAAATGCTATTAACAGCGTAATGATGGAATTTGATAATGCGATATGCCATAAATGTAGAAAATGCTTTAAACAAAATCGTTGTAGCGAATTACAACCTTTGGTTATATGCCTATTTTTTGGTACCCGAGTCATTGACCCAGACCTAGCGGTTTGCGCACAGTGGGGTCTTATTGAATTGACTTTTTTGCTATAGAAACCACATAATTTAACCGATTTTGATCAAATTTGGCACAAAACCATTTCAACTAGAAACATATGTGGTAAAAATGTGTCAAAACGGTTCAGATTTAGATAAAGCTCGCATACAAATTTCGCACAAAATTTGAGGTTAACCTTAACCGATTTTCTTCAAATTCGACAGAACAACGACTTGAATTGTAGTGGAGTAGAAAGTGTAGTGTATCATATAGTCGGACCCGATTTTGCCGATGAATGTATCAAAATATTTCTCGAAGATCCTGATAATAAAATATTAATGGTTGCCAAACGCTCACGTAATCACACGTAATCAAATTAACGTCATTTATCGTTGTGCCATAGACTTCACGAGAAAAATTGAACATTGATTGAAAATTGACTAAAATAATTAACAGAATTTTCAACTGCTTTATTTTTTGTAAAACCTTTAATGGGTTTCGAAATTTTCCAGAATTTTTTGCTGCCCGGTTGTAGTTTTGATATAAACTTCGACCAGCTAACTTTTCTGTCTTTGTCAGTATATATATTTATACCCTACACCACAGGGTATAATGTCTTTGTGCTGTTGTTTGTAACACCCAAAAGGAAGCGAGATAGACATCGTTTATTATACCGATAGAACATAGAATAACTTTTTGAGTCGATTTATGTCTGTCTGTCTGTCTGTACAAATTTGGCGTAACGATTTAACATAAAGCTCGCATTTAGATAAAAGATTTAGATAAAGCTCGCATACAAATTTCGCACAAAATTTGAGGTTAACCTTAACCGATTTTCTTCAAATTCGACAGAACAACGACTTGAATTGTAGTGGTTTCTACTCCAGTGTAGTGTATCATATAGTCGGACCCGACCGACTTTAGCCTTTACTTACTTGTTGTTGTAAAACTAGATGAAAACCCCTCAGTAGGTTAGTTAGAAGTAGAAGCAAGTAACAACGGCGTTAACTTTATATACCCACCACCGTGAATTACATTCCACAGAGGATGTCGATTTTCATAGAAGTGCCGTAATATTACAGGAAAATATATTTTTTAATATAGCCATACCAAAACAAATAAAATAATATAATAAATAAAAAATAATTTTATAAATAAATATAATATTTTTATTATTTCAAACCACGCTTACATGGCAAGTCTACCAATATATATCGAAATAATACCTCAAGTCAATTCAAAAAATAAATATTCTTAAAAAATAAATATTCTATTTTTGAATATATATATTCAAAAAAGCTTAAATACCATAAATATTGGTAGATAGTGGGTGCTACAGTTGGGTGTATTTCCATTCTATTTTAATTTCAAAAGTTCAAATTTTGAAAACCCATTATATCACGTACATAGTGCAAAATAATCTATCTTCATGATTCAACAAATTTTTGTCGTAAAAGTAAAAAGTACGAATTTGTAAAAATCATTTTATTTTGCGTGTCTATGCAGTCATAGGAATGTATACACCGAATTCTATGATACTAGCTGTGGCCATTTGGTTGGTACCATTTTTATCCCCTTTTTCCTAGTTTACCCCCCTTAAGAGTACGACTTTCTAAAATCTCTTTATTTTACGTGTCTACGCAATAAGAGGGATGTACACACCGAATTTCATCATTCTATACCAATTGTATCCCTTGAAAGTATGAATTTGGAAGAAACTTTTTATTTTTCGTGTCTACGCAGTCAGAGGAATGTTTATTCCTAATTTCATGACTCTAGCTGCGGTCATTTCGTTGGAACTATTTTTATCCCTTTTTCCATTTTAACCCCAAAAAGTACGAAAAATCGAATTCGAAAAATTAGTTTATTTTATGTGTAACGCAATCAGAGGAATGTATACACCGAATTTCATTATTCTAGGTGCAACCGTTTGTACCATTTTAATCCCTCTATTGTCATTTTATCCCTTAAAAGTACGAATTTGGAAAAATATTTTTATATTAGGTATCTACTCTATTAGAGGAATGTACACATCAAATTTCGTTTTTCTAGCTGTCCCTTTTTGATCAATTTCAGCCTCTACGAATAAAAATCACTTTATGGTGCACGTTTTTGTTATAGGGCAAGCATACATATTGAAAAAATGTGCTTAAATACTCCAAAATATTAGGGAATATTATGGGTATTTTTAGTCCTTGTGAGGGAAAAAATTTTCCCTTTGGGTCGATTTCGCCCAGTTTCAATCCCAACCGATCTACGACTATAAGACGTATTTGTGTAAAATTTGGACGTCCTAGCTTCTTTCATTTAGATGCAAACGTGCTTTCAACAGACGGACGGACGGACATGCCTAAATCGTCTTAGAATTTTATGATGATCAAGAATATATATACTTTATAGGGTTTCAGGTCGATATTTCAAGGTGTTACAAACGGAATGACAATGTTTTTGTTATAGGGCAAGCATACATATTGAAAAAATGTGCTTAAATACTCCAAAATATTAGGGAATATTATGGGTATTTTTAGTCCTTGTGAGGGAAAAAATTTTCCCTTTGGGTCGATTTCGCCCAGTTTCAATCCCAACCGATCTACGACTATAAGACGTATTTGTGTAAAATTTGGACGTCCTAGCTTCTTTCATTTAGATGCAAACGTGCTTTCAACAGACGGACGGACGGACATGCCTAAATCGTCTTAGAATTTTATGATGATCAAGAATATATATACTTTATAGGGTTTCAGGTCGATATTTCAAGGTGTTACAAACGGAATGACAATGTTAGTATACACCCATCCTGGGGGTGGAGGGTATTCAAATAGATTTTGATCAAAATGTGAGTTTCACTCAGCCTTACAATTATGTGGATTGGCTTCTTTGTCTCATCCCTTTGCCTGTTAAAGCCGGCAGTTTATGTACTTATTATCATTGTTATTATCAAATATCATTTTATTTATTTTTAAATATGCATTTCATCAAGAATTACAAATTTGGGTAGATTAAAGTTAAACATATCTAAGAGTGGGCTGTTTTTAAATTTTCAAAAAATTTTGTTGTAAAACAGCAATACTTGTTTGAGAAATAAAGCAGTCTGAATTTTTTAAAATAAGTTTTTGGAGCAAATGTTTGCTAATGCAGAGGTATAAAATATGCATTTCATCAAAAATTACAAATTTGGCTAGATTAAAGTTAAACATATCTAGGAGTGGGCTGTTTTTATATACATATTTTTTCTTGGATTTGAATTTGTCTTTTAACTTTTCTTGAAGTATTTTTCTGACTGGCTAGCCAAACTAGTACAGAAGTACACAAGAACTTGTTAATCAAATACATAGTGCAATGTATGTAATGAACATGAAAAACTTTAAGCAAAATTTAAATGTTATTTTTTAAAATTCCGTCCTTTCCTTTGTTCAGGCCCACTACTCGGCCACGTCTCCATTTCGACAGCGGGTCCTTTTCAAGGCATATTAAAAATAAACTTTCAATATCCATATCAGCCGACGCACTGTGGGGCCTTTGCCCGGAATCAGTGACAAAAATCGAAAATTTGATGACAACCTTTGGTAAACCTAATAATACCAATTAATAGAGAACTTTGTAAAGCTATTCAAATGCTAACTCAGTTGCGAGTAAAACGCATGGGTTAAGTTGCAATAATGGATTGATTTATTGGGGGAACCATCGGTGATATTTATATGATAAATCAGATTATTCAGCAATAATCGATGGTTCCCAATATTTAATAATACATGTATACTTAATTACTTTACTTCCGTATATACCTACATACATACATACATGTATCTTATTCTGGAAGGTGGAATGTGAATACAGTCCGTCTGGCCGCGCAAGCATAGCAACAACAACGGGATATAGCAGTTCGATGACTGTCCCAGTTATGCTTGTCGAGTCATTATACCAACAATGTCAATGAAGTCGTCATATTGTTGTGTAATTTGATATTATTCTATATATGACTTGCGATAACATATACTTGTTGGCATGACGGAATATGATTCATGCTTATTATCAATCAAAAATCTTAAACCCGATTCAAAATCGGACAAAAATTGTGTTTTATAGAGCCGCTCAAAATTGATTAATTTCTTCAGAAATCAAGAAAAAAAGTGAAAAAAATTTAAGCTTCATAATTCAGTTACCAACAAAGTATCCACCCAATTTTTACGCCTTTTGTCTCGTTTGAAAGGTACGTTAGATGAGATGAAATAAAACAAAAGTTGGTGGTTTCCAAGGCTTGATTTGATTTTATGTGAATCCACCCACAATTAATCTGGGTAGTTGGGAGAAAGTGGGCTGTATTGTTGAAGAGGACGTGGTACATTCCATAAGAAATTAAAACCAGCTATAGAGTATTTTGTCTTACATGCCACCAAGTTTCCTGAAATTATGTGTGAGTTCATTAAATTTTCACTTACGTATGCAAGATACAAATTGGCGGATTTATAAGATGGGCGAGGCACCTTCTCTAAAAATTAGAACCCAATATATATTCCGTTATATGGCAACAAGAATCTTCAAATTTTGTGAGTTCTTTGAGTGTTAATGTTCAAATTTGTGGAAAAATTGGGCGTGGCACCTCCGACATAAACTAAATATATATCCCTATTATTATTATAAAAATGCTTGTCTCTTTTTTGAACTTTACACAAATAGGATCTATAAGCTATATATTTTGAGAATAATTATACAAGAATTAGTACAAATATATTACTGAATACGAAAAAAAAACAATGTAAACCCGATTTTTTTCGGTATGTGTTTCTTGTCTTGTGAAGCCTATAATTATAGTTAACTAACTGAACCCTAAATTTTTTGCCGCCCGCTTCGCCAGGCAAAAAACAAATGATAAAATTAAAATCAGGATTCTTATTGATTTTTATTGTGGTTAGTAATATATACATTCCAATTTTCAGCCCTCTATCTAAAAAAAAAACACTTTTGTCACGCCCCCACCGTCCACGAAACGAAAATTCAAATTTCGGCATCAAATGATCTGTCTTGTGGGAAGTAATATATACGTTTCAATTTTCAGCCTTCTAGCTCAAACAAACACTATTGCCACGCCCACAAAACGAAAATCCAAATTTCGGCATCAAATTGAACATTCTCGTGGTCAGTAATATATACGTTCCAATTTTCAGCCTTCTAGATAAAAAACCCTAAATAAAATAAAAAATTTAAAAAAAAAAATTTAAAAATTTTATAGCCTATAGTTCCAGCATATATCTGTACGGAAAATTTCAACAACATCGGTTTACGCGTGATTGCGGAACAAAGAAACAGACAGACAGACTTACACTAAGGTATTATAATATTAATAGGGCAAAAATAATTGAAAAAAATATTGGTTCGGTAACAAAAAAGTAAATGTAAACTAATTAGAAATAATGTTTTTGAAAAGAAAGAAACACATATTAGACATCTGTTTTTAAAGCTCCCAGTAAGTCTAGTCGAATACCTACTGTCATTTTAAAGCTTATGATGTCTTCTTTACAACAAAATTTTATTTTTGTAAATGTGTTCACTAGTTTTAAAGTTATGATTTTTGCAACGAAAAAGGTCAAAAAGACAGACGGACATTGCTAAATCGACTCAGAAAGTGATTCTAAATCGATCTGTATAATAAACGATGTGTCTAAATCGTTTCCTTTTGGGTGTTACAAACAAATGCACAAAGACATAATATCCTAGTGGAGGGTATAAAAATCATATGGGGATCACCTTAAGGGTTGAAGATAGGATTAATTATGTTCGAAGAAAATGCGGGGGTTATAAAATATTGGGGGTCGGCACCCATTGCCCGATCATCACTAGTCTAGAATGCGAATGACTGATGTAATGTATTTTTAATTCACAGCTTGTACCCACTTCTGAATATAAATTATAATTACTGAACTCTTTAATATTTAATACATTACTCCTTGAATTGTTTTCATCTAAATTTAGGACAACATATGATGACGAAGAAATTGGAGTTAATGATATGACTGTCATGACCGAGATTGATGAGACCGGAATTAATAATAATTTGAAAATCCGTTACGAACATGAAAAAATTTACGTATCTTTTTAAAACCACTTAATGATTAAAATTATGTTATTTATCAAACGGTAGTTAGGCGTGTAACTGTTCGTTAACATCACACAAAAATAACAAGGATATGCCAACATATTGTGGAGAGTGAAATAATACAATTTTCCGCCTCAAACTATGTAAAGTGAGTAGTTCAAGTTATAAGAACTCCCGATGGAATAAGAAATGACCTAGAATAATGTATATAACAATTGTGCATGGCTGATTTTATCTACTGCTTTAGTAATATTCGTGTGGATGACATCTGTCGGTTACCCACCACAAGCTCATCAATAACGTGAGAAGTAAACTGAATCAAATTTGTCCTGGTCGAAAAGCCTTTACGAAATCCATGTTGGTATGGACTCAGATAGACCAATTTCACAACTAGCTTCGAAATAGCACACTACGTCGATTAGACTACCAGACTTATGGGGCTATCAAGGAGTGATTTCTTCTAAGATGAAGGGAAACATCCACATATCAATGAATAATAATAAATAATAATGTTAGCGGAAGCACAGAATTTCAAATTTATACTGGATAACCCATCCTTACCAACACTATTTGTGGATCTGAGATTAATAAAATTCACCAATACTGAAGGTAAATAAATAACAGGTTTGTTTAATTGTTTCATTGTAGTGATATCATAAGAGTCATCCGATTGTTAAAATTGGACAGAATATGTCGTCGCAAAAAATCGCAAACAATAAGAATTCGCCTAATCATCACAAAATTCTACTCCACCCAACCTAATCTTAGTCGGTTTAGGTGTGGATCTATGCTTCAGATTTAAATCAAAACAGACTTGACGATTGGTTATAATCAGCACTTAATCCAGTTCTCTCAAACCATCACCAGAGTGGGTAGGTAATTGTTCTGTGGGCACTTATCGATTAGACATATCATCCGTGTACTTGTCCCACAATTCACGTGGATTTGATGGAAAACATGTGGCAATAATGATCGCAAATAATAGGCGTATTTTATTTGGGAATGCAGAAACAGATTGTCGTATCCCAATGCGTATAGTTTTCAAGCAAATTGAGCAGCAGCACGAAATGTTGGCAACACTACACTCTGGATATTTCGAAGTGACTCAAATGATGAGTCGCAAGAAAAGCATTCATCATTCTTTGGATGAACTGTATAATACGGCAAAGAGCTTCAGTAGAACGCAAATCCGAATGCCCAGGAACTACATCGCCTTGCTTTCGACCTTGAAATTTTCGAGAAGAAACTGGCCAATGTTGTCGCTGCTTTGTTTCGAGCACGTTGACCAGCATTTGCTGAATTGAAATAAACTGATTGACCGTTCTCCAGATGCACTGCCAAATGAGTAACAGTCTGATAGCGTTCGTAAATGGGAAATGAGAATATACGCCAAATTGGCGCTCAGTTTTTCGGAATCATCAAACGGTACGCGTAAAAATTCATTGCGCTGACCTTCTTGTATTGAATCTGCGTTCATCAATAATATCTGCTCCAAATGAAGTCATTTGAAAGCATCCGTTATATTTCTGAGTGTTCGATAGAAAATGAAGTGATTCTGGTCTTTCGCCATGAAGCAATGAATGTAATGGCTCTGGTGGTAATTTAACCGTGCCATTGAGACAACATAATCCAGGCTTTTCTACAGTGAACTTCAATTCACCGTAAACATAAACGTCATCTATCATGCAGATGGCGTCGTAAAATCACTCCATACAAATCAGGGATATTTCGGGAATTTGGGTATTCTTCTTGTTTGACGGCGACCAATCCGAATTGGTGCGAATCGTCGAAATCGGTTAATGCGTTTTTGAGTTATAAGCGTAGTAACTAACGCCGCACTCTTTTATATATATAGAAGATTGTTATTATTTAGTAAACATACGTTATTAGGTTCAGTAGCAGAAATTTTAAAATTTTTAATATTAGCAAATGAAAACACAACTTTTGTTTCAGAGGATTCTATAACTTTAGATTCAGATTGGGTACACCAATGGTATACTAAGCTGTGATAACAAAAACCTAAATAAAAATTTAAATTTTTCTCAATATAATTTTTTTTAATTGTCGCCAAAAGCAATATCAATTTTGGACTTAGCCTGGATAATTATCCAGTGTAAGTCAAAATTATGGTTATCGAGGCTAAGTCCAATAAAGTCAACTCAAAATATTTTTTGAAAATTTGTTTTGATATATATATATATATATATATATATATATATATATATTGTAGTTGGCGATAATATGAAAAAATAATTTTAAGCAAAATTTGAGCAAAAAATTAATTTTTTATTAACGTTTTAGAAAAAACAGCCCTAATATTTGGGGAAGTGAAGTGAGCTATTAGATTGTTTGGAGATTTTACAATTGATTTTATAAAACCCAAACTGTTCAAAATCAAAAGCTGAACATTATGATGTAAGCGCCGCTATATTAACTAAGTCATCAGCAATGTGAATAAGGTTGTGTATATTCATTGTTTGAGAATTAGGTCCATAAAAAGGGGACATTAGCTCCACAAACATCTTTAGAATTTGCTTTGCATAATTAGCTTTTAGAACAGCTAACTTCCTGGATGACAAAATTCTACAAGCTGTGTATAAAATAAAAAAAATCAAAATCAAATGATCAGGTTCCAAAATATTTTTTAAAATTGCACCTCCGCCATATAATAAAAAATCTAAATTGTGCAGCTTTACAGTTTTTATGTCCATTAAATCAAATGATTTTCTCTGAAATTCAACTGATATGTTCAAATAATCTTTTGACATGTTAAAAACATTTTATTGTAAAACAGCAATACTTGTTTGAGAAATAAAGCAGTCTTAATTTTTTAAAATCAGTTTTTTGAGCAAATGTTTGCTAATGCAGAGGTATAAAATATGTATTTCAGCAAGAATTAAAAATTTGGCTAGATTAAAGTTAACAATATTTAGGAGTGGGCTGTTTTTATATACATATTTTTTTCCTTGGATTTGAATTTGCCTTTTAACTTTTCTTGACGTATTTTTCTGACTGGGTAGCCAAACTAGTACAGTGAATGAAACACAAGACCTTGTTAATCATATACATAGTGCAATGTATGTAATGAACATAACAAACTTTAAGCAAAATTTAAATTTTATTTTTTTTTAAATTCCGTCGTTTCCTTTGTTCGGGCCCACTACTCGCCCACATCTCCACTTCTACAGCGGGACCTTTTTAAGGCATTTTAAAACTAAACTTTCAATATCCATATCAGCCGACGCACTGTGGGGCCTTTGCCCGGAATCAGTGACAAAAATCGAAAATTTCATGTCAAACTTTGGTAAACCTAATAATACCAATTAATAGAGAACTTATTATCGCTCAAAAATCTGAACCCCGATTCAAAATCGGACAAAAATTGTGTTTTATAGAGCCGCTCAAAATTGATAAATTTCTTCAGAATTCAAGACAAAACAAACAGTTAAGTTTCATAATTGAGTTACAGACAAACTACCCACCCAAGTTTTACGCCTCGTTTGAAAGGTTAGATGAGATAAAGTAAAACAAAAAATGGTAGATTCCAAGGCTTAGTTACGCAAAAATCGCAAACACACTATAGTTTTCAACTTTGGTGGAATAGAACTAAAAAAGTTTTGATTCGTTTTGGAAGACATTACTTTTAGGTGATTTAGTACTCATTGCTCTGTTGGCTGCCGATACTTGCCTATTCGCATGTTATTACAGTATAAGTGTAAATTTGTGTTGGAGGTGCCACAAATTTAATTTTTTCACATTTTATAAAGCAACATATTTGGAGTACGATGACTGTGAGTGTCTTGAAATTTTGTGAGAGTTAATTGGGTATTAATTTGCACAGTTGTGCAAAAATGGGCGGAATTTGAAAAGGGGTGTGACCTCCCATACGAAATTAAAATCTTTGTTTCAATGACACTGAGAGATCTGAAATTTTATGTGAATCCATCCACTATTAATCTGGGTAGTTGGGAGAAAGTGTGCGGTATTGTTGAAGAGGACGTGACACATTCCATAAGAAATTAAAACCATAGAGTATTTTGTCTTACATGACACCGAATTTCCTGAAATTATGTGTGAGTTCATTAAGTTTTCACTTACGTTGGCAAGATACAAATGGGCGGGATTTAAAAGATGGGCGTGGCACCTTCTCTTAAAATTAGAACCCAGTATATTCAGTTATATGGCAACAAGAATCTTCAAATTTTGTGTGAGTTCGTTGAGGGTTAATGTGCAAATTTTGTGTAAAAAGTTGGCAGTAAGAGAAAATTGGGCGTGGCACCTCCGACATAAAGTAAATATATATCCATATTAATATTATAAAAAATTTTTCTCTCTTTTTGGAACTTTACACAAATAGGATTTGATTTGATTTATTTATTTCAACTTGCAATTCAAAGCCATCGGGCCAATTTAAAACAAATTACAAAATACATATATAATACTTTTTTTAACATGGTTAAAAAACTACTCAACAAAAGCTATATATTTAAAAAACTAGCACTGGGGCGGGAGGGGCGTGACAAAACTGTTTTTGAGAATAATTTTACAAAAATTAGTACATATATATTACTGAATACGGAAAAAACAATGTAAACCTGAATTTTGATTTTTCGGTATGTGTTTTTTGTATTGTGAAGGGTTAACCCCTATAATTATATTGCTAAATTTTTTGTCGCCCGCTTCGGCAGGCAAAAAACAAATGGTAAAATTAAAATCAGGTTTCTTATTGATTTTTATCGTGGCCAGTAATATATACGTTCCAATTTTCAGCCTTCTAGCTAAAAAAAAAAACACTTTTGTCACGCCCCCACCGCCCACGAAACGTAAACTCAAAAACCGGCATCATATTTATCTTTCTCATGAACTGTAATATATACGCTCCAATTTTCAGCCTTTGTGCTCAAAAACACTTTTGCCACGTCTCCACCGCCCACGAAACAAAAATACATACTTTAGCATCATATTTATCTTTCTCGTGGTCAGTAATCAATATGTACCAATTTTCCCATTGCCTTGCTTTCGACCTTGAAATTTTCGAGAAGAAACTGGTCAATGTTGTCGCTGGTGGGTTTTGAGCACGTTGAGCAGCATTTGCTGCAGCGAAATAAACTGGTTGACCGTTCTCCAGATGCACTGGCAAATGAGTAACAGTCTGATATGAAAAAATTAAATGAAATGAGAATATACGCCAAATTGGCGCTCCGTATTTCGGAATCATCAAACGGTACGCGTAAAAATTCATTGCGCTGACCTTCTTGCTGATTTCATTGCGCCGAGCTTCTTGCGTTCATCAATAATATCTGCACCAAATGAAGTCATTTGAAAGCATCCGTTATATTTCTGAGTGTTCGATAGCAAATGAAGTGATTCTGGTTTTTCGCCATGAAGCAATGCCACTGAGACAGCACAATCCAGGCGTTTCTACAGTGAACTTCAATGCTCCGCAAACATAAACGTCATCTACCATGAAGATGGATTCGTAAAATCACTCCATACAAATCGGGGATATTTCGGGAATTTTCTTGAGTGTTCTTCTTGCTTGACCGGTGACCAATCCGAATTGAAGCGAATCATCGAAATCGGTCCATGCGTTCTTGAGTTATAAGCGTATTAACTAACGTCACTCTCTTTTATATATAGACTAGCTGACCCGGCAATCGTTGTTTTGCCTTCTTGCTGATTTCATTGCGCCGAGCTTCTTGCGTTCATCAATAATATCTGCACCAAATGAAGTCATTTGAAAGCATCCGTTATATTTCTGAGTGTTCGATAGCAAATGAAGTGATTCTGGTTTTTCGCCATGAAGCAATGCCACTGAGACAGCACAATCCAGGCGTTTCTATAGTGAACTTCAATGCTCCGTAAACATAAACGTCATCTACCATGAAGATGGATTCGTAAAATCACTCCATACAAATCGGGGATATTTCGGGAATTTTCTTGAGTGTTCTTCTTGCTTGACCGGTGACCAATCCGAATTGAAGCGAATCATCGAAATCGGTCCATGCGTTCTTGAGTTATAAGCGTATTAACTAACGTCACTCTCTTTTATATATATAGACTAGCTGACCCGGCAATCGTTGTTTTGCTTTCAAATTTCATTTATATTGTCACAGGCGTTGTCCTACGCCATTTCAAATTGCAGAAAATCTGCAATTGATTCTTTTTTTAAATATTTGCTGGATGGGTTACGGTCGTGTCGATTTTGAACTGTATTTTCCCTCATTGAATCGCTCTGTGATAAACAATATTTTTTTATTGCCAGGTGCGAAAACGATCAAAGCGGATGGTTTTCCGACGGGAACATGCGACGTACAGTTGACATTCATTCTTCAGACTGAGGATGTGATTTATTGATTGACATGACGAATGCGAGACGAATTGGAAATTGGATTCGCTTAAACTCGAATGGCATATCGGTTGGTATCATTGGAATTCTCGGAATGAGAACTTCCTCACCTTTGAACCTTTCTTTTAGTATTCTTGCTTGAATCACATTGCTCATGACTTTTGTGACCGCTAAACTCGCTCCCTTGGTTGATTGATATTGCAAAGCAAACAACCTTAAATTGTAAATTGTGCGGTTGCAATCCAGACACATCCAATGAATTCAAAATCTCAGTTGGATAGTTGCTTTCTTCGTCTTCGTTTGTTACACATTCGATAGATTTGAAGGAATGCAGTGAACCAACGATTTGATTTTGAATTGTTCAATTTAAGTGATCAACATCCTTGTTCTTTGCCAATTGATTGAACCAAATGGCTTAATGCGATTGTGTCGCATTAACGTTCACGCTGCAATTCTAGTTCGAAAGGGTCGTATGGACGACGATCTGGCAATGGCATTCCTATCTTTACTAACAAACTGCTGCACATACGGTAACACATGCCTTTTATCAAAACCAAAGCCTTGTTGTGCATATCTTCATTCACCTTAATATGGGGATTCTCTGAATGAACACGAACTCGATGCAAAATGTGTTCTGACATATCATCCTTGTACTTGTCCCACAATTCACAATGGAAAACATGTGACCATAATGATCGTAAATAATAGGCGTATTTTATTTGGGAATGCAGAAACACTTGCTTCAGCGATTGTCGTATCCCAAAGCGTATAGTTTTCAAGCGAATTGAGCTCCAGACACGCAGCACGAAATGTTGGCAACACTACACCATGGATATTTCGAAGTGACTCAAATGATGAGTCGCAAGAAAAGCATTCATCATTCTTTGGATGAACTGTATAATACGGCCAAGAGCTTCAGTGGAACGCAAATCCGAATGCCCAGAAACTACATCGCCTTGCTTTCGACCTTGAAATTTTCGAGAAGAAACTGGTCAATGTTGTCGCTGGTTTGTTTCGAGCACGTTGACCAGCATTTGCTGAATTGAAATAAACTGGTTGACCGTTCCCCAGATGCACTGCCAAATGAGTAGCAGTCTGATAGCGTTCGTAAATGGGAAAAGAGAATATACGCCAAATTGGCGCTGTTTTTCGGAATCATCAAACGGTACGCGTAAAAATTCATTGCGCTGACCTTCTTGGATTGAATCTGCGTTCATCAATAATATCTGCTCCAAATGAAGTCATTTGAAAGCATCCGTTATATTTCTGAGTGTTCGATAGAAAATGAAGTGATTCTGGTCTTTCGCCATGAAGCAAAGAATGTAATGGCTCTGGTGGTAATTTAACCGTGCCACTGAGACAGCATAATCCAGGCGTTTCTACAGTGAACTTCAATTCACCGTAAACATAAACGTCATCTATCATGCAGATGGCGTCGTAAAATCACTCCATACAAATCGGGGATATTTCGGGAATTTGGATATTCTTCTTGTTTGACGGCGACCAATCCGAATTGGTGCGAATCATCGAAATCGGTTCATGCGTTTTTCAGTTATAAGCGTAGTAACTAACGCCGCTCTCTTTTATATATATAGAAGATTGTTATTATTTAGTAAATATACATTATTAGGTTCAGTAGCAGAAGTTTTAAAATTTTTAATATTAGCAAATGAAAACACAACTTTTGTTTCAGAGGATTCTATAACTTTAGATTCAGATTGGGTACACCAATGGTATACTAAGCTGTAATAACAAAAACCTAAATAAAAATTTAAATTTTACTCAATATAATTTTTTTTAATTGTCGCCAAAAGCAATATCAATGTGTGTGTGAAAGCAAATTTTGAAAAAAAAAATAATTTTGTGTTAAAAATTTTTGGATTTAGCCTAGATAATTATCCAGTGTAAGTAAAAATTATGGTTATCGAGGCTAAGTCCAATAAAGTCAACACAAAATATTTTTTGAAAATTTGTTTTGATACATATATATATAAATTAAAAAAAAAAATTAATTTTTTATTAAAGTTTTAGAAAAAACAGCCCTATTATTTGGGGAAGTGAAGTGAGCTATTAGATTGTTTGAAGATTTTACAATTGATTTTATAAAACCCAAACTGTTCAAAATCAAAAGCTGAACATTGTGATGTAAGCGCCGCCATATTAACTAAGTCATCAGCAATGTGAATAAGGTTGTGTATATTCATTGTTTGAGAATTAGGTCCATATTAGGTATATATTCACTGTTTGAGAATTAGCTTTTAGAACAGCTAACTTACTGGATGACAAAATTCTACAAGCTGTGTATAAAATCAAAAAAAAAAATCAAAATCAAATGATCAGGTTCCAAAATATTTTTTAAAATTGCACCTCCGCCATATAATAAAAAAATCTAAATTGTGCAGCTTTACAGTTTTTATGTCCATTAAATCAAGTGATATTATCTGAAATTCAACTGATATGTTCAAATAATCTTTTGATATGTTGAAAACATTTTGTTGTAAAACAGCAATACCTGTCTGAGAAATAAAGCAGTCTGAATTTTTTAAAATCAGTTTTTTGAGCAAATGTTTGCTAATGCAGAGGTATAAAATATGTATTTCAGCAAGAATTACAAATTTGGCTCGATTAAGGTTAACAATATTTAGGAGTGGGCTGTTTTTATATACATATTTTTTTCCTTGGATTTGAATTTGCCTTTTAACTTTTCTTGACGTATTTTTCTGACTGGGTAGCCAAACTAGTACAGTGAATGAAACACAAGACCTTGTTAATCATATACATAGTGCAATGTATGTAATGAACATTACAAACTTTAAGCAAAATTTAAATTTTATTTTTTTAAATTCCGTCCTTTCCTTTGTTCGGGCCCACTACTCGCCCACATCTCCACTTCGACAGTGGGACCTTTTCAATATCCATATCAGCCGACGCACTGTGGGGCCTTTGCCCGGAATCAGTGACAAAAATCGAAAATTTCATGTCAAACTTTGGTAAACCTAATAATACCAATTAATAGAGAACTTATTATCGCTGAAAAATCTGAAACCCGATTCAAAATCGGACAAAAATTGTGTTTTATAGAGCCGCTCAAAATTGATAAATTTCTTCAGAACTCAAGACAAAACAAACAGTTAAGTTTCATAATTGAGTTACAGACAAACTACCCACCCAAGTTTTACGCCTCGTTTGAAAGGTTAGATGAGATGAAGTAAAACAAAAAATGGTGGATTCCAAGGCTTAGTTACGCAAAAATCGCAGTAGCAAAAAAAACACACTATAGTTTTCAACTTTGGTGGAATAGAACTAAAAAAGTTTTGATTCGTTTTGGAAGACATTACTTTTAGGCGATTTAGTACTCATTACTCTGTTGGCTGCCGATACTTGCCTATTCGCATGTTATTACAGTATAAGTGTAAATTTGTGTTGGAGGTGCCACAAATTTAATTTTTTCACTTTTTATAAAGCAACATATTTGGAGTACGATGACTGTGAGTGTCTTGAAAATTTGTGAGGTATTAATTTGGACAGTTGTGCAAAAATGGGCGGAATTTGAAAAGGGATGTGACCTCCCATACGAAATTAAAATCTTTGTTTTAATGACACTGAGAGATCTGAAATTTTATGTGAATCCATCCACTATTAATCTGGGTAGTTGGGAGAAAGTGTGCGGCATTGTTGAAGAGGACGTGACACATTCCATAAGAAATTAAAACCATAGAGTATTTTGTCTTACATGACACCGAATTTCCTGAAATTATGTGTGAGTTCATTAAGTTTTCACTTACGTTGGCAAGATACAAATGGGCGGGATTTAAAAGATGGGCGTGGCACCTTCTCTTAAAATTAGAACCCAGTATATATTCCGTTATATGGCAACAAGAATCTTCAAATTTTGTGTGAGTTCATTGAGTGTTAATGTGCAAATTTGTGTAAAAAGTTGGCGGTAAGAGAAAATTTGGCATGGCACCTCCGATATAAAGTAAATATATATCCCTATTAATATTATAAAAGCTTTTCTCTCTTTTTGGAACTTTACACAAATAGGATTTGATTTGATTTATTTATTTCAACTTGTAATTCAAAGCCATCGGGCTAATTTAAAACAAATTTAACATGGCTAAAAAACTACTCAACAAAAGCTATATATTTAAAAAACTAGCACTGGGGCGGGAGGGGCTTGACAAAACTGTTTTTGAGAATAATTTTACAAAAATTAGTACATATATATTACTGAATACGGAAAAAACAATGTAAACAAGAATTTTGATTTTTCGGTATGTGTTTTTTGTCTTGTGAAGCGGCGGGGTTAACTATCATTATATTGCTAAATTTTTTTGTCGCCCGCTTCGGCAGGCAAAAAACAAATGGTAAAATTAAAATCAGGTTTCTTATTGATTTTTATCGTGGCCAGTAATATATACGTTCCAATTTTCAGCCTTCTAGCTAAAAAAAAAAACACTTTTGTCACGCCCCACCGCCCACGAAACGTAAACTCAAAATCCGGCATCATATTTATCTTTCTCATGAACTGTAATATATACGCTCCAATTTTCAGCCTTTTAGCTCAAAAACACTTTTGCCACGTCTCCACCGCCCACGAAACAAAAATACATACTTTGGCATCATATTTATCTTTCTCGTGGTCAGTAATCTATATGTACCAATTTTCAGCCTTTTAGCTCTCTAAAACAGTTTTGCCACACCCCCACCGTCCACGAATCGAAAATTAAAATTTCGGCATCAAATGATCTGTCTTGTGGGCAGTAATATATACGTTTCAATTTTCAGCCTTCTAGCTCAAACAAACACTAACAGACACAAAACGAAAATCCAAATTTCGACATCAAATTGAACTTTCTCGTGGTCAGTAATATTTTCGGCCTTCCAGATAAAAAAAAACCCTACTGCCACGCCCACTCCGGCCACAAAGCAAATATTTAAAACTTCTATAGCCTATAGTTCCTTCCAGACCTGCATCAATCTGTACGGAAAATTTCAACAACATCGGTTTACGCGTGATTGCGGAACAAACAAACAGACAGACAGACTTACACTAAGGTTTTATAATATTAATATGGCAAAAATAATTGAAAAAATATTGGTTCGGTAACAAAAAAGTAAATGTAAACTAATTAGAAATAATATTTTTGAAAAGAAAGAAACACATATTAGACATCTGTTTTTAAAGCTCCCAGTAAGTCTAGTCGAATACCTACTGTCAATTTAAAGCTTATGATGTCTTCTTTACAACAAAATTTTACTTTTATAAATGTGTTCACTAGTTTTAAAGTTATGATTTTTGCAACGACAAAAGTCAAAAAGACAGACGGACATTGCTAAATCGATTCAGAAAGTGATACTAAATCGATCTGTATAATAAACGATGGGTCAAAATCGTTTCCTTTTGGGTGTTACAAACAAATGCACAAATACATAATATCCTAGTGGAGGGTATAAAAATCATATG
The DNA here is from genome assembly GCA_947397865.1 of Polietes domitor. NCBI lineage: Eukaryota > Metazoa > Arthropoda > Insecta > Diptera > Muscidae > Polietes > Polietes domitor. The sequence goes on along the minus strand of OX377618.1, from coordinate 89,719,619 downwards.
GGGATCACCTTAAGGGTTGAAGATAGGAGTAAGTATGTTCGAATAAAATGCGGGGGTTAAAAAATATTGGGGGTCGGCACCCATTGTCCGACAATCACTGGTCTAGAATGCGAATGACTGATGTAATGTATTTTTGTATAATTATTGAACTCTGATGTATTTTGGATAGTTGACCTTTTAATAAATTGTGTGTAGATATTTTTGTCCGGCTTGAGGTCATGTAATTTAAAAAACAACGATGTTGTGTTTTTATTAATTTTTTTATTTAAAAATTCCCAATATTTCGATTGACTTCGTCAATCATCTTCAGGGGTGTCACTATAAAAACAAATATTTTTAACATTAAATATACAAAAACACTTAAAAATTATGACAATAATTACATTTATGAATATAGAGTATAAACGACAGTAACTTGTCCGCACAACCAGTCTTTGTCAACTAAAATTATTTTTGCTTACATTTATGCTTTTTAATAATGTGTCTGTATATGTGAGCGCAGCCGTCCGTGTCAGTTTTGTAATTTATTCTCTTGTCAGAGGGAACATCAATTATATGTAAAGTTTCAAGAGTGTATCTGCGTTTGTAGTTGTTCTCTTGTGCTAATATTTTTACATCGTCGAAATTCGGCGTGTGACCCGTCAAAGTACAGTGGGCAGCCAGAGCGGTTTTTTTGTTCTAGTGGTCTATTTGTTGCTTTTTGGTCAGATTTATGCGAAGAAAGTCTTGTCTTTAATTTAGTCTTAGTGGTGCCAACATATACCTTTTGGCATAAGTTGGACTTGTCCCCGTTGCATATAATTTGGTAAACTACGTCCGATTTTTCTTCATTTTTTAATCTAGATTTTATCCTGCTAAAAAGGTTATTGACTGTAACATGCGTCTTAAGTGCTAATTGGTATTTCTCTTTGTCGTATAAATTTGAATGGCGAAATCTTTCAGAAAAACCCGCTACATATGTCAAAGATTTGAATATTTTATTGTTTTCTTTGGTATCTGTTGTGGTGTGCACTTTTTCCGAATTTATATTTTTTACTAAGTCTGCTATCGTTTGTGTGGGAAAGTCATTCTTTTTTAGTATGTCCCTAATTTTTAGTATATTGTCTTGGTGAAATTCTGCGTCACTTATCGATAAGATCCTGTTAATGAAATTAGTCGCTGTGTTGATTATTACTCTCCTAGGATGTTTTGAGTTAAAATTGATAAGTCTACCTGAAGCAGTAGGTTTTTGATACCAGTCAAGTTTAAGCCGAGAACCTTGTCGATGAATAATACAGTCCAGATATGGTAGTTTGTTGTTATATTCCCTTTCCATTGTAAACTGTATTTGTTTGTTGAACGAGTTGAGTGTTTGTAACATGGTCTGAATTTCATCTACCTTAATGATTGCCAAAAGATCGTCAACATATTTCGTTAATAGTCGTGGTTTGTACGTCATCTTATCCAGTGAAGTGTCCAAAAGTTCCTCCATAACGATGTCAGCAATTATTGGAGATGCTGGAGATCCCATCGGCATACCTTTTCGTTGTTCATATATTTTGTCGTCATATTTGAAGTATCTAGTGTCCTTGATACAAAATGTCACCAATTCTAAGAATAATTCCTTCGGAATACTTGTAAAGTCTTTTATGCTCGTCCATTTTCTTTCAATCGTCTTAATTGCGAAGTGTACAGGAATGCTGGGGAACAGAGAAATAACATCAAATGATACTAGAACTTCGTCATCGTCAATGTGTAAACCTCGGATTCTGCTTTTGAAGTCTATGGCGTCTTTTACATTATATTTTGAGTCCTTTGTTAAATTCTTTAAAATGTTGGTTATATATTTGCACAGTCCATAGGCCGGGGAGTTAAGAGAAGAACATATCGGTCGTAGAGGTATTCCATCTTTGTGAATTTTCGGGAGTCCGTAAATTCTTGGTGCATTTGCTGCTCTACATGTCAACTTATTTTTGTCTGTCAAGTCTATTATTTCCATGTTGAATAATTTTTCCACTAGTCTGTTATTTTTGGTTTGTAGGCTGGAAGTTGGATCTCGTTTTAGCCTTTTGTAGGTACATATATCTCTAAGTATTGATGTCATCTTTTGTTGGTAGTCTTTTTTGTCCATTGCAACGGTTTTACCTCCTTTATCGGCACTAAGTATAAGTATGTCATTGTTTTCTTTCAGAAAATGTCTCGTTTGTCCCACTGTGTCAAGTATAAGTTTGTCTCGTTTAGTCAGTTCAACTTTTTGTAAGTGGTCGTCTATTAGCGACGTCAATTTTGTTCTTGCAATATCTTGTTGTTCCCTGTTTTCTAATGTCTGTATGCATTCTTCTCCCTCTGCAATTACTTTAAATAATGGAAATGTAGTCTTTGTGTTAGGTAGTGCATATTTCGGTCCCAGTGAAAGCAACCATTGTATATTTGTTGGGATTTGCTTTGTTGTTGTGTTAACAAACCAATCGTTTGTGTGTGTTATGTTGAGTTCTCCGTGTTGTTCTCTCTTTAATGCATCAAATTTCTTAATGTGTGTTGTTTTGTTATTGTTGAATTGACTGTCGTATATAATTTTCTCACTCTCTAAAAGTTGTGTGGAATCTTCTTCTTCCAAAAGCTCTTTTATGCAATCTTCCTCTCTCTTTATTGATTCTAATCTCTTGTTTATTTCTTTGTGTTTGTATTGTATTAGAAGTTTTATGAGTTTCATGTGAAAATTGAAGTTGTGTTTTTGTAATGTTTTGTTTAGCGTTGGCGGGATGTTGTTGAAAGCTTTAAATATGTTGTATGTGTTCTTGGTTGTGTTGTGTATGAACTTTGGAATGATGCCCATTTCTTTACATTTTATTAAAAATGTAGCCGATGATTTTAACTTTGCCAGTTGTTTGTTGTGTTTTGAAAAGAGTTTTATAATGTTGTTAGTGTTCTTGTTATACTTATGTTTGATTTTGTTGTATAGTGTCATGATGAAATGTTGCGGTGTGCCTCCCGTGTTGTATGATGTATTTTGGATAGTTGACCTTTTAATAAATTGTGTGTAGATGTTTTTGTCCGGCTTGAGGTCATGTAATTTAAAAAACAACGATGTTGTGTTTTTATTAATTTTTTTATTTAAAAATTCCCAATATTTCGATTGACTTCGTCAATCATCTTCAGGGGTGTCACTATAAAAACAAATATTTTTAACATTAAATATACAAAAACACTTAACAATTATGACAATAATTACATTTATGAATATAGAGTATAAACGACAGTAACTTGTCCGCACAACCAGTCTTTGTCAACTAAAATTATTTTTGCTTACATTTATGCTTTTTAATAATGTGTCTGAAAGATTTCGCCATTCAAATTTATACGACAAAGAGAAATACCAATTAGCACTTAAGACGCATGTTACAGTCAATAACCTTTTTAGCAGGATAAAATCTAGATTAAAAAATGAAGAAAAATCGGACGTAGTTTACCAAATTATATGCAACGGGGACAAGTCCAACTTATGCCAAAAGGTATATGTTGGCACCACTAAGACTAAATTAAAGACAAGACTTTCTTCGCATAAATCTGACCAAAAAGCAACAAATAGACCACTAGAACAAAAAACCGCTCTGGCTGCCCACTGTACTTTGACGGGTCACACGCCGAATTTCGACGATGTAAAAATATTAGCACAAGAGAACAACTACAAACGCAGATACACTCTTGAAACTTTACATATAATTGATGTTCCCTCTGACAAGAGAATAAATTACAAAACTGACACGGACGGCTGCGCTCACATATACAGACACATTATTAAAAAGCATGAATGTAAGCAAAAATAATTTTAGTTGACAAAGACTGGTTGTGCGGACAAGTTACTGTCGTTTATACTCTATATTCATAAATGTAATTATTGTCATAATTGTTAAGTGTTTTTGTATATTTAATGTTAAAAATATTTGTTTTTATAGTGACACCCCTGAAGATGATTGACGAAGTCAATCGAAATATTGGGAATTTTTAAATAAAAAAATTAATAAAAACACAACATCGTTGTTTTTTAAATTACATGACCTCAAGCCGGACAAAAACATCTACACACAAATTATTGAACTCTTTCATATTTAATACATTACTTCTTGAATTGTTTTCATCTAAATTTAGATCAACATATCATGACGAAGAAATTGGAGTTAATGATATGACTGTCATGACCGAGATTGATGAGACCGGAATTAATAATAATTTGAAAATCCGTTAAAACCACTTAATGATTAAAATTATGTTATTTATCAAACGGTAGTTAGGCGTGTAACTGTTCGTTAACATCACACAAAAATAACAAGGATATGCCAACATATTGTGGAGAGTGAAATAATACAATTTTCCGCCTCAAACTATGTAAAGTGAGTAGTTCAAGTTATAAAAACTCCCGATGGAATAAGAAATGACCTAGAATAATGTATATAACAATTGTGCATGGCTGATTTTATCTACTGCTTTAGTAATATTCATGTGGATGACATCTGTCGGTTACCCACCACAAGCTCATCAATAACGTGAGAAGTTAACTGAATCAAATTTGTCCTGGTCGAAAAGCCTTTACGAAATCCATGTTGGTATGGACTCAGATAGACCAATTTCACAACTAGCTTCGAAATAGCACACTACGTCGATTAGACTACCAGACTTATGGGGCTATCAAGGAGTGATTTCTTTTAAGCTGAAGGGAAACATCCACATATCAATGAAGTATTAAATAATAATGTTAGCGGAAGCACAGAATTTCAAATTTATACTGGATAACCCATCGTTGGCAACAAAATTTGTGGATCTGAGATTAATAAAATTTACCAATACTGAAGGTAAATTAATAACAGGTTTGTTTAATTGTTTCATTGTAGTGATATCATAAGAGTCATCCGATTGTTAAGATTGGACAGAATATGTCGTCGCAAAAAATCGCAAACAATAAGAATTCGCAAAATTCTACACCACCCAACCTAATCAATAATGATCGTAAATAATAGGCGTATTTTTTTTTTTGGGAATGCAGAAACTGTTGCTTCAGCGATTATAGTTTTCAAGCAAATTGAGCTCCAGACACGTAGCACGAAATGTTGGCAACTCTATACCATGGATATTTAGAAGTGACTCAAATGATGAGTCGCAAGTAAAAGCATTCATCATTCTTTGGATGAACTGTATAAAACGCCAAGAGCTTCAGTAGAACGCAAATCCGAATGATCAGGAACTACATTGTCTTGCTTTCGACCTTGAAATTTTCGAGAAGAAACTGGTCAATGTTGTCGCTGGTGGGTTTTGAGCACGTTGAGCAGCATTTGCTGCAGCGAAATAAACTGGTTGACCGTTCTCCAGATGCACTGCCAAATGAGTAACAGTCTGATATGAAAAATGAAATGAAATAAGAATATACGCCAAATTGGCGCTCCGTATTCGGAATCACCTAACGGTACGCGTAAAAATTCATTGCGCTGACCTTCTTGCTGATTTCATTGCGCCGACCTTCTTGCGTTCATCAATAATATCTGCATCAAATGAACTCATTTGAAAGCATTCGTTATATTTCTGAGTGTTCGATAGCAAATGAAGTGATTCTGGTCTTTCGCCATGAAGCAATGCCACTGAGACAGCACAATCCAGGCGTTTCTACAGGGAACATCTATGCTCCGTAAACATAAAAGTCATCTATCATGAAGATGGCTTCGTAAAATCACTCCATACAAATCGGGGATATTTCGGGAATTTTCTTGAGTGTTCTTCTGCCTTGACCGGTGACCAATCCGAATTGGTGCGAATCATCGAAATCGGTCCATGCGTTCTTGAGTTATAAGCGTATTAACTAACGTCTCTCTCTTTTATATATATATAGACTAGCTGACCCGGCAATCGTTGGTTTGCCTTCAAATTTTATTTATATTGTCACAGGCGTTGTCCTACGCCATTTCAAATTGCAGAAAATCTCCAATTGATTCTTTTTTTAATATTTGCTGCATGGGTTACGGTCGTGTCGATTTTTAATTGTATTTTCCCTCATTGAATCGCTCTGTGATAAACAATATTTTTTATTGCCAGGTGCGAAAACGATCAAAGCGGATGGTTTTCCGACGGGAACATGCGACGTACAGTTGACCGTGTGAAAAACATTCATTCTTCAGACTGAGGCCACAAACACTCAATGTGATTTATTGATTGTCATGACGAATGCGAAACGAATTGGAAATTGGATTCGTTTAAACTCGAATGGCATATCGGTTGGAATCATTGGAATTCTCGGAATGAGAACTTCCTCACCTTTGAACTTTTCTTTTAGTATTCTTGCTTGAATCACATTGCTCATGACTTTTGTGACCGCTAAACGCGCTCCCTTGGTTGATTGATATCGCAAAGCAAACAACCTTACATTGTAAATTGTGTGGTTGCAATCCAGACACATCCAATGAATTCAAAATCTCAGTTGGATAGTTGCTTTCTTCGTCTTCGTTTGTTACACATTCGATAGATTTGAAGGAATGCAGTGAACCAACGATTTGATTTTGAATTGTTCAATTTAAGTGATCAACATCCTTGTTCTTTGCCAATTGATTGAACCAAATGGCTTAATGCGTTTGTGTCGCATTAACGTTCACGCTGCAATTCCAGTTCGAAAGGGTCGTATGGTCGACGATCTGGCAATGACATTCCTATCTTTACTAACAAACTGCTGCACATGCGGTAACACATGCCTTTTATCAAAACCAAAGCCTTGTTGTGCATATCTTCATTCATCTTAATATGGGGATTATCTGAATGGACACGAACTCGATGCAAAATGTGTTCTGACATATCATCCATGTACTTGTCCCACAATTCACAATGGAAAACATGTGACAATAATGATCGCAAATAATAGACGTATTTTATTTGGGAATGCAGAAACAGTTGCTTCAGCGATTCTCGTATCCCAATGCGTATAGTTTTCAAGCAAATTGAGCTCCAGACACGCAGCACGAAATGTTGGCAACACTACACCATGGATATTTCGAAGTGACTCAAATGATGAGTCGCAAGAAAAGCATTCATCATTCTTTGGATGAACTGTATAATACGGCCAAGAGCTTCAGTAGAACGCAAATCCGAATGCCCAGGAACTACATCGCCTTGTTTTCGACCTTGAAATTTTCGAGAAGAAACTGTTCAATGTTGTCGCTGGTTTGTTTCGAGCACGTTGAGCAGCATTTGCTGAATTGAAATAAACTGGTTGACCATAATCCAAGCGTTTCTACAGTGAACTTCAATTCACCGTAAACATAAACGTCATCTATCATGCATATCGTAAAATCACTCCATACAAATCGGGGATATTTCGGAATTTGGGTATTCTTCTTGTTTGACGGCAACCAATCCGAATTGGTGCGAATCATCGAAATCGGTTCATGCGTTTTTGAATTATAAGCGTAGTAACTAACGCCGCTCTCTTTTATATATAGAAGATTGTTATTATTTAGTAAACATACATTATTAGGTTCAGTAGCAGAAATTTTAAAATTTTTAATATGAGCAAATGAAAACACAACTTTTGATTCAGAGGATTTTATAACTTTAGATTCAGATTGGGTACACCAATGGTATATTAGGCTGTTTATCTTTTCCTAATTAAGCTGTGATAACAAAAACCTAAATAAAAAATTTAAATTTTACTCAATATTTTTTTTTAAATTGTCGCCAAAAGCAATATTAATGTGTGTGTGAAAACAAATTTTGAAAAAAAAAAAAAAAAATAATTTTGTTTTAAAAATTTTGGACTTAGCCTGGATAATTATCCAGTGTAAGTCAAAATTATGGTTATCGAGGCTAAGTCCAATAAAGTCAACACAAAATATTTTTTTGAAAATTTGTTTTGATACTGGAGACACTTTTTCAACCTTCTGGAGACACTTTTTCAACCTTCTTGGCACGAAGGGACTTCCACTGGTTGGTACCACTTGTTGGAACCACTTCTGGTTGCACCTTTTGTGTGACTTTGAATGCTGTCTTTAGAATAGCAAAGCACACACACTACTGGCTTTTTATTCTTTTGCTTTTATTTCTTTATTTTTTCAGGTTTATGTTAATTTCAGGCTTTATATTATTTTTATTTCAGTTTTTCATAAAAAACACAACACTCTTTTTTCTCTTAGTTTGTACACTTTTTATTTCACAGGTTTGGCTTTATTTTATAAAAAGAACACTTATAATATTTTTTCTAAGTTGAGGGATGTTGCCGGCGTAAGTTGTAAAACGGAATGAGAATGAGAAACAGACACAAACACACGAACACAGCTAGCCATAGTTGACAGAATTTTCAATTATACCGATTGTGGGGCGGCATAATCGATCAGTGTCAATTATGGCCATTTCACACTGTCCCATTCAGTGTAAGTGCTTAAGGGACACTTACATATGGGGACTCATCAACTCATGCGACCTCATATGCAAGTTTCCCTTATTACATTGTGTGTGTGGCACAAACATACCGGTCGCCTTGCATCTACGAGCAACATTTACATTTTACTTATTATAAGCTAGTACTTCAGGTTATTAGTTAGTTAGTTATTAGTTTATATATTATTTTTAACATCATAAGGAACAAAAAAATATATATATATATTTGAAAAATCATTCGATTTTAAGGAGAAAAAAGTAATTATGGAATTTCATTGTACAGTGACTTTCAGTAATACGATTGTTACCTTTTAGGAATTTAAATATTAAATAATAAGTATTTATGCTAACTTAGAGTTTTTTTGCCTCATAAGGCAGGACTTAAAATATTTTAAGGGATCAAATTTCAGTTTAAAATTTTGAGTTTAAGTTTTACATTATAGAAAAAATAAATAAAGGCAATGACAAAAATACTTATACAAAAAGAATTAAATTTTTTACTACGTATGAGTATAAGGTACTTGGAGCTTCTTAAACTTACGGGCCACGATTTCGTCTCCATCCCTCTAATGTCCTGGTTCCGGCTTGCTCTCGCCAAAAAAGACAGGGCGAAAGAGTTGGATGATGGTCTGTCCTGCTCTTCCTATGGTGTTGCCACGAAAAACTTGATATGCAACATCTGACCCCAGAATCAAGTGGTATGGGTACACCGTAGCTCTACCATTACTCGTTCAAAGAGCCGATGTTGTAGACGAATGGATGTGTAACCTCGCTGGATGTCGCAGCGAAACCGTTCGGCAGCCTCCATGGTGATAGCCGATTGTCTGCGTGTTGGGTCAATGACGATACGGACCTCCTTACACCAGTCGCCACATCCAGGGAAAATGCGGGCTTATGCGATGCAATAACGAGTTGTGCTTACTCTTGCATAAAAGACATCTGACATCGCTGGGACAATCACGGCGTTGGTGCGACTGAGCCAGACAGTTTTTGCACAAACTCACGCCGTCGGCCAATGTCGAGCGCCAAAAAACGAGTGCAGTTTCTAATGGCATGGAAACGAGTGCAGACTGGGCAAGGGTATCGCTCATTAAAATCACCCATTTTAAACACGTTTCTGAAATTAGAAGAAGAGTTAGTATGTGGAGCCAAGAAGTAACACAGAGATACAAGGGATGAAGTTTTGAAAGTGGCTTCGTATTTTGTTTGTTTTTTTTTTTGGAGCCTCGCGTGGCAAAATCACCATTTTATGTATGGGCCTAGTAAATAGTCCGTTTTTTGTTTTCAGTTCGGCGACTCGGACACGATCGTCTGAACCACGAAAGACTTTTGTGACTCGACCAAGGCGCCATTCTGTGGGGCAAACGGGCTCGTTTCGGATTACGACCAAGTCATTCACTTGGATATCTGTCTGAGTTGTCTTCTACTTATTTCTTTTGTTCAATTCCCTGAGATACTCCTCTTTCCAACGACTACAAAACTCAGAATTCATGGCTTTCAGTTTACGCCATCTATTCAGTATACTATCTGCTGGGATCATTTCTTCTGGCTCTGCCGGGGTTAAGATCGGGCCGCCGATAAGAAAATGGAATGGATTAGGGCAAACAGGTCTTCCACATCGTTAGAGATCGAACCTAGAGGTCGAGAGTTCAGACAAGCTTCTATTGTAGCGAGCAAAGTCGAAAATTCTTCAAAAGTATGGCGAAGCTGGCCGCTCATCTTCTTAAAGTGCATTTTGAAGCTTTTTACGCCTGCCTCCCACAAGCCACCCATATGTGGGGCTGAGGCCGGAATAAAGTGCCAGGATAGCTTTTGATGGCCATACTTAGAAACAACCTGATCTCGTAACTCTTTAACATGGGCTACAAAGTTAGTATCGATTTGTCGTGCTGCGCCGACTAAGTTTCGACCATTATCGGAATAGATCCTACTTGGACAACCACGGCGAGACACAAAACGGGCTAACGCAGCCAAGAAAGCAGACGTGGAGAGATCGCTAACAGCTTCCAGATGGATTGCCTTAGTAAAAAAGCACACAAAGAGAAACGTATAACCTTATGTGACACGACAGTACCTTCCTGTGAAACTTTTTATTTCAAAAGACCCTGCGAAATCGACCCCGGCAGTAGTGAACGGACGACTGAATGTTGTTCTTTCTTCAGGAAGAACATTGAATTTTTTTGTGGAGGATACATTCCTTGCAATTTCTCGTGTAGAGATTTTTTGCCTTCAAAATCCAACATTCTAAGCGAATGGTATTAAGTACAAGTCTAGGGCCACCGTGGAGAACTAGCTTGTGTATGAAGTCAACGTACAGTCTAGTTAATCTACTGCCATATGCGAGAATAATGGGATGTCTTTCGCTGTAGGACAAACGGAACCCAAACGACCACGAATAATACGATTTTTATCCAAAAACGGGGTAAGAGACAGAAATGGGCTACTTGAGAGAAGATTTTTCTTTTGCGTCAGACAATGATGTTCAGATGGAAAGTGTCGAAGCTGAGACAGAAGAAAAAGACGATTTCGCACCAAAGTTAGCTCCTCAGCGGAAATCCGCAAACTAGCGTACCATGATCCCTTCCGTTTCTGACCACGAATTGCCTGGTAGAATCTAAACACATACGCTAAGACATGAATCGCTCTGGATAGTGAAGAAAATCTGTCAAGGACATCCTCATCATCGGCAGATTGTCGTTTTGGGCCTCAATGATCTATCAGAAGTGAGCCATTCTGGTCCGTGCCACCACAGGCTATTATTTTTCAGTTCCGATGGGATCAGCCCCGGGTTGCTAGATCAGCGACCAATTTATATTTCCTACCTTTTCTAGTATAATTGCAACTCTGTTTGCAACTTCCAACTACATGGTGGCTTTTTGAGCCACGCTAGAACTCTTGTTGAATCAGACCATAGATACAAAGAATGATTCTCTGTCCCAAACTGTAATAGCATACTTTCTACCAAATCTGACAAAAGTACCGCACCACATAACTCCAGACGAGGAAGAGACGGTTTCTTGATTGGGGCTACTTTAGATTTTGCCACAAGTAAATTTGAGTAAACCTGACCTTCTTTTTCTATTCGAGCGTACAAAGTTGCAGCATAAGCTAGCTCCGAGGAGTCGCAAAATCCATGGTATTCTATGCTACAATTCGGAGAATACTCTATCCAACAAGGTATAGTAATTGTATCTACTTCGTTATATCTGGCAATAAAGTTTAGCCACATGTGTAGAGCCACGGTCTTAATTTCGTCATCCCATCCAATCTTATCGAGCCACATATCTTGCATGATAATCTTGGCAGTTATTATGACAGGCGCTAGCCAACCTTCTGGATCAAAAAGTCTAGCTATCAACGAAAGAACTTCTCTCTTGGTATATATTGATTTTTGAACTATTTTTTTCCGTTTCGAAATAATCCCCTGACGCATTCCAGCGAACTCCTAGAGTTTTCGCAGTACAATTGACGCCGAAAGTCACTGTTTTTAACTGATAATCGGAAATCTCATCATTTCCAGATTCTCTGAAGATTATACGTTGAAAACGAGAATGCTCGGGGTTGATACAAATCGGCCTGTACATTTTGGATATATCTGCATTAAAAACTATTCCAAAAAAGCGCCATTTTAATACCAAAGCCACTAAATCATCTCGTAAAACGGGGCCTACATACAATAAGTCGTTTAGACTTACTCCAGTCGAAGTTGCGGTAGAGGCATTAACAACTACCCTTAATTTTGTAGATGTACTCTATGTCTTGAACACACCATGATGAGGGAGATAATAACATGGGCCACAATCTTGCTCTTCCAACTTTTCCATGTGGGCCAATGTCAAATATTCCTTAATTACCTCATCATATAGTTTCTTATAATCAGGTTTTGCCAGTAGAGATTTCTCGTTTCTTAGGAATCGCCGCAGAGCGATATATCTATTTGGACCCAGTGATTTAAAAGGTAGATCTATAACATATCTGCCATCAGGACGTCTGATAGTTGTAGAACAGTAGATTTCCTCACATTTCTTATCCTCTTCTGACAACATCGGCTTTCGGGACACCTCTTCTAGCTCCCAAAATTTAGCTATTTGCTCATCAATTGACACTTTTGTCAAATGAGAAACTCTCACATTTCTTGACGAGGCCTTTTTAGTTGCTGGGCCAGTCACTATCCACCCAAAAATGGTCTCTTGAGCCACGAGCGAATTAAAAATACCATACTGGACACCACCTTGAAGTATCGTAGGGTACAAATCCCCACCAAGAAGTACGTCAATTTGACTACTTTTATAGAAATCTGGATCTGCATTATCCAGTTTTGGAAGATTCATGCTGATTGTCGGACAGAGCGAATGTGTTGGAATGTCCCCAGTTACATGAGACACAACCAAAGCTTCAGGCTTTAATGTAAAATTCGGATTTGATTTCGAAGTAACGATAAATGTAGCCACTTTGTCAGATCTGCTAACAACTTCCCCTCCTAGACCGGTTACTTCACCAGAAACAGGTACTGTGGGCAACTTTAGTAACTTCTGAACCTTTTTAGCGACAAAACTCTCATCGGAGCACGGATCAATCAACGCTCGAACTTTATAATTTGTACCAAAATTGACAATATTCACCCAGGCTGTGGCTAACATATCCTTCTTTGACACGGAAGTGTGATGACTCTGCACTGTTCCATAAGAATTCGAATTTTCAGTGGACTGTATGTTTTCGTTTATAAAAGTGCTTGATTGACTTGAACCCTGAACTACTGTACTTGACTGATTCTGTTGGTTTGTTCTATTTGCAAAATCTCTATGCAACAAAGTATGATGTTTCTTTGTACACTTCGAGCAACCATTCCCTGCAAACATTTTCGCGATTTTGTGGCGAAAACCTCTTTGGCGATGATTACGCGAACCTTGCTAGCAAATAAAAATCGCTAACCATCGCCTAGCCCTTATAACTAAGCGATGAATTCGCGATCGTACACAAGTTAGTCGAAATTTTTCTGAAAATACTTAGTTCTGACAACAGTTTTGATGACGTTTACGAGGTGAATCGCGTACCATCGCCTAAGCCTTACACCTAAGCGATGAATACGCGAGCGCACACAAGTAACGGGAAATATTCCTCACAACAGTCAAAATAATTTGCATTCTTTATCGTTTTCTTCGATTACTTTCGATGCGCTTTGTTTTTTGAGGTAACGGTAAAATAAATATTTGGTTTCAAGAACAATTAGCAAAATTGTCATTTTGTTAGATAAAGTGATCTATGAAGGGTGTGGTTTCTATGAAGCAAAGCGTTGAACACATGTATTTCATATCACTACTCAGAGGTATGGATTTTGTACGATTTAAACATCTCTCAAAACTACTTTGCACAAATTGAAATCTACAAATTCTTGTTGGATTTTGGTTTAATACTTGTTTTTTTTTCTATAAATAGAAGTATGACAACAAAAATTTGTCGGTGCTGACGATTCCATAATCCACCACGTTATTCAGCAACATTTCGTCCATACACACGACAGCCTCGCAAAGCGAAAGGACCGCTCCAATTCTGACCGGAAATAAATGTTCAGTGTCTTATTTTCTTCTCTTATTTTCTTAATATTTCATTATATTTTATATTACATTTACAAAAAATTAATTAACATATAAAAAGCATTGCATTTGAAATTATTAAAACAATGAATATTATTAAAACCAATGAATTTTTACACAACTCAACGGCGATTCGCGGCCGATTATTGGGCGATTTGCCAAAATGGTCGCCTGTGTGCCAGTCACGATTCGCGAATGCTAATCGCCATTGTAAATCGCTGGCGATTCGCCAAAACGGTCGCCTGTGTGCCAGTCGCGATTCGTTAATGCTAATTCGCCGGCGAATCGCCATTCGTAAATCGCTGGCGATTCGCCAAAACGATCGCCAGTGTTCACGTCGCGATTCGCCAATTGTGTTTCGCCGGCAAATCGCCATTTGAGAATCGCGACAGGCACACAGGCGATCGTTTTGGCGAATCGCTTGATCGCACGCGATGTTTCGCCGCGATTGTACACAACTCAATGGCGATTCGCGGGCGATCATTAGGCGATTGAAAATGTTTGCAGGATTTGGACTTGTACAATTCACATACATGTGACCAACTTTCAGACAATTAAAACTATATTTGAGTGTAGAAGCCCGAGTTTTCTGATCCATAGCCAAAAATTTATGACATGAACTTATTGTATGGGAATCTTTACACATCTTACACTGGGCCACGTCAACTTTAGTATGATGTGCCTTTGCATGTTTTATCTTGGGACTAGTTTGGTGACTCTTCTAGGTCACCGTTTGAGAACCCCTGGGCCACTGCCCATTTGACGCAATAATGTCTGAAACACTTTCCAAAGCGTGAAATCTATCCGCCAAAAACTCATTCAATTCTTTCCATTTTGGAATTACTGTTTTATTCTTCACCGACTGCTCCCAAAGATTCAATGTTTGTTCTGAAAATTTACTTGAACATAGGAACACAAATATTGGATCCCATGAGCCTATGTCAATATCGAACAACTTTAACACTGAAATACAATTATTCACGTCTCTCTGAAGTCTTTTCACTTCCTGAAACGAATCCTGTTTACATGGAGCCATGTTAAATAAAGGTCTCAACTGACTATTCTCATACTGTGATTCTAAATTCGCCCAAGCTAGCTCAAAATTTTCTACGGTTAAGGCTATGTTTTGATTAATTTCCCTAGCCTCGCCATTTGTCTTTTGGAAGAAATAGAACAACTTTTCGACAGGGCTTAATCGTGAATTATTAATATAAATTGCCGTAAATAGATCTTTGAAGGTGGGCCACGAAATATAATCCCCTCGAAAAACACCTGTATCACATGGAGGGACATGAACCGAGAACTCTTGCCTTGGAGCCACTGTACTCGTTTATTTTTCCGAAAACTTCCGTTGAGCAATGGCTATAATGTTAACACATCTAATGTAAGTCTTATGTGTTTGATTGTATTTGGCGAAAACCTTCTTTTTTTCTTTTGCTTCACTACATTGGCGTTCATGGCCCGATTTAAACATTACCCAGAGCATTTCTAACTCATTTCGCTCACATTCAACTGCTTCTATGGTGTATTGGGAAAAATCTTCCTCTTTAAGCCTTTGCTCAAATCTCGAAACTTCCTCAGCTACATCATCAATATTTTCTGACGTCATTTTGTTTCAGAAATTTTCCGTTATACCAGAAAAAATCACAGAAAATCAGAAAAGGAGCACAGTTATAAACACTCACGACCTAGGGCAACAATTCCAAACTTAGACACCAACGAAAGAACAACAAGAAAAAAAAAACAGAAAATCCAATAACAAAAGTTGAATATTAAAAAAACTTCTTTAGGCAAAAAAATACCGCAAACACCAGAGACAAGCTTGGTGAAAAGAGAAACAAAATCACCAAGACACATACGCAGTTTGTTATATCTGCGCTTTTCAAAAACAAAACTGCCGTTTTATACACCAACAAATGTAAAAAATGGCTTTTATATATTCGTATTGTGTATGTGTGTATATGTAATCGCAAAACATATATCACTCAGTAACAAGAATCACGATTTTAACTTTTAGAACAACAATTTCAACAAATGTAAGATGACTTCTATATGCTTTAACTCGTCTGTCTTCGAAGTCTTCGAACTTAACCTCTCAATCACGTGTCTCAAATTCTCGAAGATTTAAAAATTCTCCACTTTAGAGCAACACTTTCCTTTCGAAACACTAATATACAATATTTCATGCATACGCACCTTTAACTCCGCTTGAAAAGCTGGTTCCGTTTAGGCCGAGGACCAAATGTTGGCGGTACTTACTTTGTTGACAACTGCTGTTCCAGCGACGATCTCTTGGCTGGTGACCTCTGGGTGTTCCTGGCTGGAGACACTTCTTCAACCTTCTTGGCACGAAGGGACTTCCACTGGTGGGTACCAATTTTGGTTGCACCTTTTTTGTGACTTTGAATGCTGTCTTTAGGATAGCAAAGTACATACACTCACACACTACCGGCTTTTTATTCTTTTGCTTTTATTTCTTTCTTTTTTCAGGTTTATGTTAATTTCCAGGCTTTATCTTATTTTTATTTCAGTTTTTAATAAAGAAAAACACAAAACTCTTTTTTCTTAGTTTGTACACTTTTTATTTCACAGGTTTTGCTTTATATTATAAAAAGAACAATTATAATATTTTTTCTAAGTTGAGGGATGTTGCCGACGTAAGTAGTAAAACGGAATGCGAATGAGAAACAGACACACACACGAACACAGCTAGCCATAGTTGACACAATTTTCAATCAAGGCGTATTTATAAAGGTGATAGCAGGAGCCCAGCTGACTGAAATTTTTTTCATTCAAAAGTAACCGAAACTGTCAAATCCCATATATTTTGCTTTGACAGTATGGCTCACCATTCAAAAAATTACTTGTATTTTGTTGTTGCCGAATTTGTTGTTGTTCTAGTGCTATCACCTGTATAAATACGCCTTGATTTTCAATTATACCGATTGTGGGGCGGCATAATCGATCAGTGTCAATTATGGCCACTTCACACTGTCCCATTCAGTGTAAGTGCTTAAGGGACACTTACATATGGGGACTCATCAACTCATGCGACCTCATATGCAAGTTTCCCTTATTACATTGTGTGTGTGGCACAAACATTCATTGTTTGAGAATTAGGTCCATAAAAAGGGGTCATTAGCTCCACAAACATCTTTAGAATTTGCTTTGCATAATTAGCTTTTCGAACAGCTAACTTACTGGATGACAAAATTCTACAAGCTGTGTATAAAATCAAAATCAAATGATCAGGTTCCAAAATATTTTTTAAAATTGCACCTCCGCCATATAATAAAAAATCTAAATTGTGCAGCTTCTTTTTTTCTCTGAAATTCAACTGATATGTTCAAATAATCTTTTGACATGTTGAAAACATTTTATTGTAAAACAGCAATACTTGTTTGAGAAATAAAGCAGTCTGAATTTTTTAAAATCAGTTTTTTGAGCAAATGTTTGCTAATGCAGAGGTATAAAATATGTATTTCAGCATGAATTACAAATTTGGCTAGATTAAAGTTAACAATATTTAGGAGTGGGCTGTTTTTATATACATATTTTTTTCCTTGGATTTGAATTTGCCTTTTAACTTTTCTTGACATATTCTTCTGACTGGGTAGCCAAACTAGTACAGTGAATGAAACACAAGAACTTGTTAATCAAATACATAGAGCATTGTATGCAATGAAAAAACTTTAAGCAAAATTTAAATGTTATTTTTTAAAATTCCGTCCTTTCCTTTGTTCAGGCCCACTACTCGGCCACATCTCCACTTCGACAGCGGGACCTTTTCAAGGCATATTAAAACTTAACTTTCAATATCCATATCAGCCGACGCACTATGGGGCCTTTGCCCGGAATCAGTGAAAAAAATCGAAAATTTGATGACAACCTTTGGCAAACCTAATAATACCAATTAATAGAGAACTTTGTAAAGCTATTCAAATGTTAACTCAGTTGCGAGTAAAACGCATGGGTTAAGTTGCAATAATGAATTGATTTATTGGGGGAACCATCGGTGATATTTATATGATAAATCAGATTATTCGACAATAATCGATGGTTCCCAATATATAATAATACATGTATACTTAATTACTTTACTTCCGTATATACCTACATACATACATACATGTATCTTATTCTGGAAGGTGGAATGTGAATACAGTCCGTCTGGCCGCGCAAGCATAGCAACAACAACGGGATATAGTAGTTCGATGACTGTCCCAGTTATGCTTGTCGAGCCATTATACCAACAATGTCAATGAAGTCGTCATATTGTTGTGTATTTTGATATTCTTCTATATATGTCTTGCGTTAACATATTCTTGTTGGTATGATTCATGCTTATTATCGATCAAAAATCTGAAACCCGATTCAAAATCGGACAAAAATTGTGGTTTATAGAGTCGCTCAAAATTGATTAATTTCTTCAGAAATCAAGAAAAAAAGTGAACAAAATTTAAGCTTCATAATTCAGTTACTAACAAACTATCCACCCAGTGTTTACGCCTTTTGTATCGTTTGAAAGGCACTTTAGATGAAATGAAATAAAACAAAAGTTGGTGGTTTCCAAGGCTTGATTTGATTTTATGTGAATCCATCCACAATTAATCTGGGTAGTTATGAGAAAGTGGGTTGTATTGTTGAAGAGGACTTGGTACATTCCATAAGAAATTAAAACCAGCTATAGAGTATTTTGTCTTACATGACACCAAGTTTCCTGAAAATATGCGTGAGTTCATTAAGTTTTCACTTACGTATGCAATATACAAATGGGCGGATTTAAAAGATGGCACCTTCTCTAAAAATTAGAACCCAATATATATTCCATTATATGGCAATAAGAATCTTAAAATTTTGTGAGTTCTCTGAGTGTTAATGTGCAAATTTGTGGAAAAAGTGGGCGGTAAGAGTGTACAGGGTAAATAGCTGAATTGCAGGAACTTGTGGGAGCAGAGTAGACCTGGATGGACAAAGAAACCGTGGAACTCTCTTGAGCCGAAACAAAACCAAAGAATTGTATTTTCGTTGGTTTTATAACTCCGTAGTAGTGGAAGATAAAGCAAAAGAAAAAACAACACAATGTATTTAGGATTTTGCTTGGGAATTTAAGATTTATTTTTTTGGACAAAATCTTACCAGTAGGTTTCGATTACTTTACTGCACTGGCGTTTGGCGATTTTACACTCAGATACATTTTAAATTGGGAATTCAGTTTAAATGAAATAGGAATTTACGGCGTACAACTCAAATATAGGGATGTACTGTTTTGACGTAAACATCACCGCCCGCCTTGCAGGATATCTGTAATAAGTGAAAAGGATAGAGAGTCATATTGCAGATACAGAAGGAAAATAATAATGAAAAGAAACGTTTAAAAGTAGTGAGGTAACAATTTCCAGAATTCAGGTCACATTTTTAATTGTATTGGAATTTTAGTTAAAATATGTTAATTTACAAAACGTTTTTTAATAAATATATGTAAAAAGTATTATATGCATAGTAATGGAATTCAAGTAGGTAATTTAATTATGTTATACTTAAATGTAAAGAATTCATTAGTGCGTTTATATTATGCTTTAATTCCATTGATAGTGCCAATTATAAAATGATTTAAACTATTACATGTTAAGGTAAAGAAAAAATACCATATAAACCTATTCCGAACATTGTATTTTGAGCAGTGGGAAGACCTGCTCGTACAAAAATGCCTTCTGAGATGACGCGCGAGTAAATATCAACCCCTAGAATAATGTCTATCTACGACGCTTTGTGGAAATGTTTGTCAGCCAGAGCAAGATTTTTAAAATTGGATTTCATGGATTCGGGTAAACTGTGCTGATTCGATTATGTACCCGCAACGTTGCTTCTACTTTGTAAGTGGAATCAACACAGGACCATAGAGTGAGTGGACAAATTGTTTCTTTGTCCAATTCGAGAGTTGTCAATCCCAGCTTGTCGGTGAACCGCTTCGAGATACTACTTATTCTGGATGCGGAATCGAACAAGCAACGTGCGTAATGTTTACCATCTTTATCGTTTACCTTTACGAGCGCCGTTGGTAGCAAGCTTGCATCATTTTGCTTAAGTATTGCGGTGAGCGACGTCGTACTCGGTTGGGGTTGTCTACTTACTCGCGGGCCCGTACTGATTGACGTGGATGGTTTTTTAGGTGGTTGGTGGCTTTTGTTTATTCTGGCCGCTGTTGTGCTCGGTGGTTGGGCTCATAGTGCTTGAATAATAGTTTAAGAGAAGATTGAGAAAATATTGAAAATAATAAAGTCGGAAAATAAGTGTAAAAATTGACCCCGGGCACGTTGGAAGTACGAAAGAGTGATGGAAAGTTATTAGGCAGATGATTCGGAGGACAAAATAACTAGTTTTGTAAAGGGCCTGGTTACAGTGCCTCTGTGTACGGACATCAGCTACTCTCACTCGTCTGTCGTTACCTTGTTAGACGCGAGTTATTCTGCCGAGACGCCAACAGTTTGGGGGCAAATTTTCATCTTTAACAACAACAAGCATGTTATCCTTAAGATCGTCTTCAGGCCTTTTCCACTTGTGCCGCTTCTATAGCTCCTTTAGGTACTAATTTTTCCATCGCGTACACAAGTGCTGATGTATTACTTTGAGCCGCTGCCAACGATTTTGGATGGACATTGGAGTTTCGCTAATTTCAGGATCCAGTGGAACTAAAAGTGGAGAACCGATCAGGAAATGACCTGGTGTTAGTGCCGAAAGATCTGACGGATTTTGTGAGATAGGAGATAATGGTCTGGAATTAAGACACGCCTCAATTTTGGATAACAACGTTTGGAACTCTTCAAAAGTATACTTGATGATTCCTGCAGTCTTTTTTAAATGTTGCTTGAAGCTCTTTACCCCTGCTTCCCAAAGTCCTCCCATATGAGGGGCTCCAGGAGGTATAAAGATCCATGATATATTTTGATGAGCGTAATTGGAAGTTACAGCACTTTGTGATGTTTGTAGAAACTCCTTGGCCACGAGTCGGGATGCGCCAATAAACGTGGTTCCATTGTCGGAGTGTAAGTGAAGAGGACAACCACGACGTGACACAAAACGACTGAAGGCAGCAAGGAAAGCTGAGGTGGATAAATCGGATGTTGCTTCAAGGTGTATCGCCTTTGTGGAAAAACAGACGAATACACATACATATCCTTTAGTAATACGACAAGCTCTGCCCGAATAGCTTTTAATGTCAAATGGACCAGCAAAATCTAATCCAGTATGTGTGAAGGGACGGGAAATTTCACATCTCTCAGGGGGCAGCGCCGTCATTAGCTGTTTTTGACATTTCCGTTTGTATAGGATGCATGGTTTGCAGTTATGGATGGTGGTCTTGATTAGATTTTGTACTTTTGGAATCCAGTACTGTGATCGTACCAAACGGAGAACAAGTTGATTTCCCCCATGCAGAGATATCAAGTGGATAAATTTAATTAGAAGTCGGGAATATTGACAGCAGTATGGAAGAACAATTGGATGTCTTTCGTTGTAAGATAATGCAGGAGATGCTTCCAATCGACCGCAAATTCACATGACACCTTCAGAATCAATAAAAGGATTCAAACTCAGCAATGAAGATGGAATGGATTTCTTGGCACTTAGTGTCATATATTCGTTTGGATACCACGCCTTTTGACACATGGATATCAATTGCCGACGAACAAACAGGATTTCAGACGCTGTGATAGTAGTAGTGTTTCTATGATAATTAGAGCGGAATTTTGGGTGCGTACTGTAGTAGAAACGGTAGACGTAGGCCACTACTCGTAATGCCCTGGGAAAAGAGGAGAAGCGATCTAGCACATCTTCAAAATGCTGGAAATAGGAGAAATGTACCTTTACGGTCTTTTTTTCTAAATCAGTTTCTTCGAAATTTTTAGTAGGAAAATTTGGCCAATGTTTTGATGAATCTGATAACCAGGGTGGTCCTAGCCACCAGAGATCATTATTTCCTAAAACCTGTGGATGAACACCTCTACTTGCTATATCTGCTGGATTAGTTTCAGAGTCAACATGAAACCATCGGGAGGGATCAATAATCTGAATGATTTTGGACACTCTATTAGTGACAAACGTATTCAAAACCACCATGTTGGTTTTGCCAGCCACGACAACACAATCGTGGAATCGGACCAGCACATCATAGAATATTCTTGGATTTCAAATTGTGGAATGACATTGTCTATCATTTCAGCTAAAAGGGCTGCGCCACATAACTCTAGTCTGGGGATCGATAAGGTCTTGATTGGAGCCACTTTTGTCTTGGAGGTTATTAAGTGTGTGTAAACGGAGTTCTTGTACACAACACGAATGTAAAGGGTGATTTTTTAAGAGCTTGCTAACTTTTTTTAAAAAAAAAACGCATAAAATTTGCAAAATCTCATCGGTTCTTTATTTGAAACGTTAGATTGGTCCATGACATTTACTTTTTGAAGATAATTTCATTTAAATGTTGACCGCGGCTGCGTCTTAGGTGGTCCATCCGCTTAGTCCAATTTTGGCATTTCCACGTTTTTGAGTAACAGAGACCCAATTGGTGCGAACGGCGACGAATCGAAAATTGGTGGTCATCATTAACACTGGCCGATACAGCTGCGATATTTTCTTCAGTTCGCACTCTACGTAAGCGTGTTGGTGGTTTAATGTCCAACAATGTAAATTTGGTGCGAAATTTAGTCACAATAGCCCGAATAGCCGCTTCAGTGGGTCGATTAAACTGACCATAAAATGGAAGCACGCAATGAACTTTCTTAACAGAGCACGCATTTTGATAATAAAATTCAATAATTTGCAAGCGTTGTTCGTTTGTAAGACGATTCATGATGAAATGTCAAAGCATACTGAGCATCTTTCTCTTTGACACCATGTCTGAAATCCCACGTGATCTGTCAAATACTAATGCATGAAAATCCTAACCTCAAAAAAATCACTCTTTATATGGCGGCAGCATATGCTCTTTCAGAAGCATCGGAGGATTCATGGAATTGGACTTCACATTCTGGAGCAAAGTTAATCCACCTTGGTATACCTAAGTCATTTATATGAGAATAACTAGACTGAAATAGTTTCCAATGGTGAAGAGCTTCTGGTGAAATGATGGAATCCCAATCAGTTCGATCCATCCATATTCTCTGCATAATAATAATAATTTTCGCAAATATTATGATATGATATATACAAGTATCAGGAAATTTAGATGTTGATAAATAAAATGCATTAGATCGAGCGTTCCAGAGAATACCTAATGTTTTTGCGGAACAATGGTCATCAAATTCTAAAAAATCAGCATAGAGTAAGTGGTCTGCAGGAAGATCTGCAAGGATACTTTTGGAATTAGCCGTCCACATTCTCATAGCGAATCCGGCAGAACCTAAAGCCTGGATGAGTTCATTTCTCGCCTTATCCGCTATGTCGATAGTATGGTCACCAACTAAAGCATCATCTACGTACATGGATTTGCTAAGAATTTTACTTGCTAACTAAAGGATATATGTCCTGGACATCTTTAGCTAGTTGAAGCATTGTACGAGTGGCGAGATATGGGGCGCAATTAACACCAAACGTTACAGCCTTGAGTTCATAATCCTGTATGGGCTCATGTGGACTTTTACGGAATAAAATTCGTTGGAAAGGCGTGTGTGAAGGATTAACAAGTATTTGCCTATACATCTTTAGGATATCTCCATTAAAGACGTACCGGCATAAACGCCATTTCAATAAAATGATTGTTAGATCATTCTGTAATACTGGGCCTGTGTGCAGGATATCATTTAAACTCAACCCATTTGACGTAGCAGAAGATGCATTAACAACTACCTGGACTTTGGTAGTCGTACTCTCGGGCTTGATTACCGCGTGGTGTGGTAAGTAATAGTGAGTTGGATTTTTTGAAGGAATGGGAGAATCTACAGGAACCATATGGTTAAGGGTAATATATTCCTGAATAACATTGTCATATTCGTCCTTAGACTGTGGATTTTTAAGGAGACGACCTTCATTGCGGAAGAACTGAGCCATTGAGCTGGTTCTTGACTGACCCAGCGAAACAATATATCTCCCGTCGTCGTTTCTCTGAGTAGAACTCTCGTACAATTGTTCACAAAATTTATCAGATTGGGACATGAACCGTTTCTGTGGAAAATTCTACAACTCCCAGAAGTAGGATACACGAGTGGAAGATGATGCTGAATTGTTAGAAGGAAGAGGACCGGTAAGAATCCAGCCGAAAACAGTTTCCTGGGCCATTAGAGCCCCACAAATTTCGCGTTCGCATCTTGATACCATTATCGACGGGAGCAAATCGCCACCCAAGAGAATATCGACATTGGAGCTTTCATAAAAACATGGTGTTGTGGAAGATTGGAGAAGCATCGAAAATCTATGGTCCTAGAAGGAAGGTTGCTTGAATGTTGTGGAACTACGAGGGCAGAGACAGAAATTTGGAAACTAGCATCAGTATTAGATCCCAATACGAACGTACACTCCTTCTGGACATCAGCGGAAATAGAATTATTCAATCCTGAAAATTTCGAGCATGTTCGCGTAAATGGAAGCTTAAGAGTGTTGAATAATTTCTCTGAAATAAATGTGCCCTCTGATCCTGAATCGATCAGGGCCCTGTCTCTGTAAGTCATACCTAAGTGACACACGTTCACTATTGCAGTACCGAGTAAAACATCCCTAGGGCTAGATGAAAAACATGTTTGTATAACACCATTTGAAGATGTAGTGGACTGTAATTGAGACGAATTATTTTGTGGATCAAATGGTGACGGAAGTGGTTTTGAATTAGGGTGCTTAGTGATACTAGTTGATGGAGAAGCCTGTGAAGTATTCCTGGAAGTATCTAAATTCCTGTGATGTAGGGTATTGTGACGTTTGCCACACTTCTTACATAAATGAATACTCCTACAACCCTTCAGAGCATGATCACTCGAGAAACAGTTCAAACATAAGTTACTGGCTTTTATTTCAGCATATCTTTGATTGGGATCCATGCTAATAAAACGAGGGCAATTCCGAATGATATGGAACTCTTTAGGACAAAGTCGACATTCCGTTTTGCATACCCTGGCTTGGAATGCATGGACATTGCCTGTGTCATTCTTTGGCTTGGATGAATTTTTAAATTTGGACGTAGCAGATTTTTGCTTACTAGCAGGTCTCATTTCAGATACTGACTCAAGAGTCCTGTATCGATTCGTCAAGAACACGTCAAGATCAGACCATTGAGGTATACACGTTTCATCATTCAATGTCTGTTCCCACAAGTTTAGAGTCGAATCTGGGAGACAATTTGAGCACAGAAAAACAAAAATAGGATTCCAACTTTCGACATTAATACCGTAAAGCTTTAGAGTGGACATGCATGAATTTATATCCCTCTGAATTTTCTTTAGGGAACTCGTTGTTTCAGAAGATATTGCTGGAAGACTGATCAAAGTCCTCAATTGGACATTAACTAGGACTCTTGTTTTCGAAGCGAGAACACAAGTTGCCCCATGCCATTTTGAAACCCTCGTTTGTTAAAGGACTTTTCGATACAATATCATGAGCTTCCCCTTTCGTCTTCTGACTCAGGTGAAAAAGCTTTTCAATTGGACTCAGTTTTGGATTTTTGACGTGAACATGTCACGGAAGGTTGGCCACGACTTATAGTCGCCTTGAAAAGTAATTAGTTCACAAGGTGGCAAATTAAAACCATAGCTTGAATTAGGGCTGGGAAGGGACGTTTTCGGAGAGAGATCATTGATGAGCTCGTTCAGTTTAGGAACACAACGACAGTAGGTGGAGTACGATTTTTTATATTTTTCTTTCACTGTTTCAATCTCGATAATTTCCTTTCCATCCTGCCCCCTTTCACCATCATCTTGTTCTTCATTCTCAAGATCAGCTAAACATTTACCATATGCCTGCTTTAAATGGTTCCATATGGATTTTACTTCATCCTTATGAATTTCTAAATTATAAATGGATGACAGTGGAAGTTCGTGCCTCGAACTCAACCAAGCTGTCGGCTAGACGACTAAAGTAATCAAGGGACATTTCTGCGAAAAAGGTGAAGATTACTCAAGAAAGAAACCACAATAATCCACAGGAATTGTGTCGAGACAATTACCTTTATGTATGCCAACCAAAAAAAAACCGAAGTGTATTGAAAAATTATCAAATTGATGGGATATAATTTATCTCTGCAGGATAAAAAAAGTAAAAGATTTTTTTAATTTGAGCGACAATTTCGCAAGGATTACCGAAAATAGAAGAAATTTATAATTTCCAATTTATGCATGAAAACTTAAATGTAAGCAAGTAATACCGAAATAATTTCAACTCCCGAAAAATCAATCAGTTTTGCAGGTTTATATAGGAAACAATTGATTAAAACCGGAATATTAAAACGACGAAATTAATTAAAAAAGGTTTATGATCCACCCTAATGTACCTAAGTATCTGCTGTCCGACAATATCTAAGCTTGAAACAGAAGTATTCAACAGAAATCTCTATTCAAACAAGAAGATGCAAACACACAGCATACACCGATGTACATACATCTACGTTGGATCTAAGCACTGGAAAGCAAACCATATGATCGATGGACGTTCATACCGAAAAAAATGTATCGGTCATTGACTTCAGTTTGACTGGAATATTTGTCTGTCTTTGAAGAGAGACTCTATTTTTTAAGAACAAAAGAAAGAAGGGAGTGATATAGAGATGCACGCGAGACGCGGAAGAAAGAGCGAACTGAAGAGAGTATTAGTAAGAGAGTGGATAATGAGTGTGGGAAGAGGATATTAAGAGTACGATCTTGAAAAATATTGGTTGGAGCTCGATGCAGACTTGATGTTAAATAAATGCTTATACAGTACACATCAGAATCTTCGAAACACAATTCTGATATTTGGTGCAATGTTATTTAACAGAACTCTGACGCAAATTACACTGCTAAACTAAGTATTCGCCTTAGTTACAAACACGCGCGTTAAAAAGATAAATGTGAATTTGATACTATAACTCACGCTTTACTTTAGCAGCTTCCTCCGATAATTACCAGGACTTTATTATGTTAGTTGTAAGCAGGCTATTTATCAACGTCTTCCAGATGAGTCTCCTTGTTGACGACATCGGTGGCGTGTTGGACGCTTACTGCATGTATGCTGCAGCTAAAATCCTCGGCGTTTTTGTTTGTGTTTTTTCCGCTTATGCAAAATTTATGTCAAATCGTGCATTTGGGTGTACTTTTTACACTTTTAGGGGTATATTTTTCACACAGTAATCTTTTATTTAATATTATAATTAGGTTTATATTTATCACGCGTGGTGGGAAAGTAAAAATGTACCCAATACAAAAAAACTTCCGTATAACACGTATTACGAACTTGGCACTATTCAACGTATTAAATGGACGAACAAAGCAGAATATAAACGTACCTGTTTAATAGTGTCAATTTGGAGGAGCTGGATTCTCAGAGAGTGTCTATCGCAAATGCCGTTTATCCGATTCGAATTGGACCAACATGTACAGGGTAAATAGCTGAATTGCAGGAACTTGTGGGAGCAGAGTTGACCTGGATGGACAAAGAAACCGTGGAACTCTCTTGAGCCGAAACAAAACCAAAGAATTGTATTTTCGTTGGTTTTGTAACTCCGTAGTAGTGGAAGATAAAGCAAAAGAAAAACAACACAATGTATTTAGGATTTTGCTTGGGAATTTAAGATTTATTTTTTTGGACAAAATCTTACCAGTAGGTTTGAATGTTGTGAAAGAAATAGACTTAAACCAGAAATAAGTTTTTCGGAAACTGTATTTGCAATATGGCTCCGTAATGTAGATAAATGTAATGCAGTAAAGTACTTCGATTACTTTACTGCACTGGCGTTTGGCAATTTTACACTCAGATACATTTTAAATTGGGAATTCAGTTTAAATGAAATAGGAATTTACGGCGTACAACTCAAATATAGGGATGTACTGTTTTGACGTAAACAAAGAGAAAATTGGCCGTGGCACCTCCGACATAAAGTAAATATATATCCCTATTAATATTATAAAAATGTTTGTCTCTTTTTGGAACATTACACAAATAGGATCTATAAGCTATATATTTTGAGAATAATTTTACAAGAATTAGTACAAATATATTACTAAATACGGAAAAAAACAATGTAAACCCGAATTTTTTTCGGTATGTGTTTTTTGTCTTGTGAAGCCGGCGGTGTTCAGTTAGTTAACAAACCTAAATTTTTTGCCGCCCGCTTCGTCAGGCAAAAAACAAATGGTAAAATTAAAATCAGGATTCTTATTGATTTTTATCGTGGTCAGTAACAAATATGTACTAATTTTCAGCCTTCTATCTCAAAAAAACACAAAACCCACTCCGCCCACAAAACGAAAATCCAAATTTCGGCATCATATTTATCTTTCTCGTGGTCAGTAATATATATGTACCAATTTTCAGCCTTCTAGCTCGAACAAAACTATTGCCACGCCCCCTCCACCCACAGAGCAGATATTTAAAAATTCTATAGCCTATAGATCCTTCCAGACATGCATCTATCTGTACTGAAAATTTCAACAACATCGGTTTAGCCGTTTACGCGTGATTGCGGAACAAACAAACAGACAGACAGGCTTACACTAAGGTTTTATAATATTAGGGCTGTTTTTCTTTAACAAGCTGCGATAACAAAAACGTTAATAAAAATTTAATTTTTTGCTCAAAATAAAAAAATATTTTTTCACATTGTCGCCAACTACAATATAAATAAATATATGTATCAAAAGAAATTTTCGAAAAAATATTTTGTGTCGATATCTTTCATTTTGACTTACACTGGATAATTATGCAATCTAAGTCAAAAATTTTTAACACAAAATTATTTTTTCAAAATTTGTTTTCACACACACTTTGATATTGCTTTTGGCGACAATTTTAAAAAAGAATTTTTATTTTGAGTGAAATTTTAACATTTTATTCAGATTTTTGTTATCGCAGCTTAGTTATCCAGTCTTAAAGAAAAAAGCCATATTAATAGGGAAGGGATAAGTTGTGTTAGAGCAAAAATAAATGAAAAATTATTGGTTCGGTAACAAAAAAGTAAGTGTAAACTAATTAGAAATAATGTTTTTGAATAGAAAGAAACACATATTAGACATCTGTTTTTAAAGCTCCCTAGTCGAATACCCACTGTCATTTTAAAGCTTATGATGTCTTCTTTGCAACAAAATACTTTTGTAAATGTGTTCACTAGTTTAAAAGTTATGATTTTTGAAACGAAAAAAGTCAAAAAAGACAGACGGACATTGCTAAATGGACTCAGAAAGTGATTCTAAACCGATCTATATAATGAACGATGGGTCTAACTCGTTTCCTTTTGGGTGTTACAAACAAATGCACAAAGACATAATACCCTAGTGGAGGGTATAAAAATCATATGGGGATCACCTTAAGGGTTGAAGATAGGAGTAAGTATGTTCAGGGAAAATGCGGGGTTAAAAAATATTGGGGGTCGGCACTCATTGCCCGATCATCACTGGTCTAGAATGCGAATGACTGATGTAATGTATTTTTAATTCACAGCTTGTACCCACTTCTGAATATAAATTACACAGTACGACAAAATCAATTTTTTTTTGAGTACACATGAGAAATGTTAACAGAATATGAAAATAGGCTTAAAATAAAGAAATACGTGTCTCGGCGTTTTGCTGTAGCACGTCAGAATTTTGAGAAAATCGATTTTAAAGATTCGAAGGACCGTGGAGGTTCACTTGTAACGTAGTACTATTATAAAAAGTTCTATAAAAACAGAATGGGTGAACCGATTTAAGTGCTTGAGCCAGTTTTGAAAAGGGAATTAAATTTGGATTTGTTTTTATTAAAAAAAAATTTCCCGCTAGATGGCGCTTTAATTTTCATGTAAAATTAAAAAATATCCAAAAAATGTACGAAATTCGTTAAAAATACAATGTTGTTGATTTGAAATCCAATAACTAAAGTAGAATCTTTTTCGCTGGCCAGGAATTGCTTGATTCAGCGATTCGGGGCTCCGAGCCAGATCAAACTAAAAAACATTTTTTGGATATTTTTTAATTTTACATGAAAATAAAAGCGCCATCTAGCGGAAAAAATGTTTTTAATAAAAACAAATCCAAATTTAATTCCCTTTTCAAAACTGGCTCAAGCACTTAAATCGGTTCACCCATTCTGTTTTTATAGAACTTTTTATAATAGTACTACGTTACAAGTGAACCTCCACGATCCTTCGAATCTTTAAAATCGATTTTCTCAAAATTCTGACGTGCTACAGCAAAACGCCGAGAAACGTATTTCTTTATTTTAAGCCTATTTTCATATTCTGTTAACATTTCTCATGTGTACCAACCACTGTCGTACTGTGTTATAATTACTGAACTCTTTAATATTTAATACATTACTCCTTGAATTGTTTTCATCTAAATTTAGGACAACATATGATGACGAAGAAATTGGAGTTAATGATATGACTGTCATGACCGAGATTGATGAGACCGGAATTAATAATAATTTGAAAATCCGTTACGAACATGAAAAAATTTACGTATCTTTTTAAAACCACCTCATGATTAACATTATGTTATTTATCAAACGGTAGTTAGGCGTGTAACTGTTCGTTAACATCACACAAAAATAACAAGGATATGCCAACATATTGTGGAGAGTGAAATAATACAATTTTCCGCCTCAAACTATGTAAAGTGAGTAGTTCAAGTAATAAGAACTCCCGATGGAATAAGAAATGACCTAGAATAATGTATATAACAATTGTTCATGGCTGATTTTATCTACTGCATTAGTAATATTCGTGTGGATGACATTTGTCGGTTACCCACAACAAGCTCATCAATAACGTAACGTAAACGCCATCAATAAAGTAAACTGAATCAAATTTGTCCTGGTCGAATAGCCTTTACGAAATCCATGTTGGTATGGATAGACCAATTTCACACAAAGTGATTTCCTCTAAGTTGAAGGCAAACATCCACATATCAATGAAGTATTAAATAAGAATTTCAAATTTATACTGGATAACCCATCGTTGCCAACACTATTTGTGGATCTGAGATTAATAAAATTTACCAACACTGAAGGTAAATAAATAATAGGTTTGTTTAATTGTTTCATTGTAGTGATATCATAAGAGCCATCCGATTGTTAAGATTGGACAGAATATGTCGTCGCAAAAAATCGTAAACAATAAGAATTCGCCTAATCATCACAAAATTCTACACCACCCAATCTAATTTTTGTTGGTTTAGGTGTGGATCTGTGCTTCAGATTTAAATCAAAACAGACTTGACTTGACGATTTGTAATAATCAGCACTTAATCCAGTTCTCTCAGAGTAGGTAGGATGGAAATTTTCTGTGGGCACTTATCGATGTAATGGGGAGAATTCAAAAACACAAGGTCACGTTGCCTAGCATTTACATTACCCACGAAATTAGTCTGAAATAAGTTAAGGTTCGTAAAAGCCTAACTATATATTAGGCCCAGTCATCTGTATTAAAAGATGACGCCAGTGACGCGTCCGGCAAGGCAAGCCAATATATAGAATGTAAATTAAAATTTCCTAAAATCATATTATGGTCCAAGTTTTCTGACATTGAACCAAATATGCCAATTGCGGCCAAGTTACTCTCATACACACATAATTCGAACGATGGAGGAATATAATGTAAAAAACAACTTTTTACGTTCCAAATTAATAAGGACTGCAATAAATGCATTGTCATCAAATCCTTGTAGAATAATGCGTTCAGACGAGAACGCAACGGAATGAGAACTTACTCACCTTTGAACATTTCTTTTAATATTCTTGCGTGAATCGCATTGCTCATGAGTTTTGTGAACGCTAAACGCGTTCCGTTGCATAATTTTGGTTGATTGATATTGCAAAGCATGTGTGGTGGCAATTCAGGAACATCCAATGAATTCTAAATCTTGTTGCTTTATTTGTCTTCGTTTGTTACACAGTCGATAGATTTGAAGGAATGCAGTGAACCAACGATTTGATTTTGAATTGTTCAGTTTAAGTGATCCACATCCTTGTTCTTTGCAATTGTTCGAACCAATTGGCTTAATGCGTTTGTGTCGCATTCACGTTCACGCTGCAATTCTAGTTCAATGGCATTCCTAACCTCACTAACAAACTGCTGCACATGAGGTAACATATGACTTCTATCAAAACCAAAGCCTGGTTGTGCATCTCTTCATTCATCTCAATATGGGGATTCTCTGAATGGACACGAACTCGATGCAAAATGTGTTCTGACATATCATCCTTGTACTTGTCTCACAATTCATGTGGATTTGATGGAAAACATGTGGCAATAATGATCCCAAATAATATGCGTATTTTACTTGGGAATGCAGAAAACGTTTGCTTCAGCGATTGTCGTATCCCAATGCGTATATTTTTGAAGCAAATTGAGCTCCTGCCACGCAGCACGAAATGTTGGCAACCCTACACCATGGATATTTCGAAGTAACTCAAATGATGAGTCGCAAGTAAAAGCATTCATCATTCTTTGGATAAACCGTATAAATACGGCCAAGAGCTTCAGTAGAACGCAAATGCGAATGACCAGGAACTACATCGCCTTGCTTTCGACGTTGAAATTTTCGAGAAGAAACTGGACAATGTTGTCGCTGGTGGGTTTTTTGCATGTTGAGTAGCATTTGCTGCAGACGAATTATTTTGTGGAACAAATGGTGACGGAAGTGGTCTTGAATTAGGGTGCTTAGTGATACTAGTTGATGGAGAAGCCTGTGAAGTATTCCTGGAAGTATCTAAATTCCTGTGAAGTAGGGTATTGTGACGTTTGCCACACTTCTTACATAAATGAATACTCCTACAACCCTTCAGAGCATGAGCACTCGAGAAGCAGTTCAAACACAAGTTACTGGCTTTTATTTCAGCATATCTTTGATTGGGATCCATGCTAATAAAACGAGGGCAATTCCGAATGATATGGAACTCTTTAGGACAAAGTCGACATTCCGTTTTGCATACCCTGGCTTGGAATGTATGGACATTGCCTGTGTCATTCTTTGGCTTGGATGAATTTTTATATTTGGACGTAGCAGATTTTTGCTCACTAGCAGGTCTCATTTCAGATACTGACTCAAGAGTCCTGTATCGATTCGTCAAGATCAGACCATTGAGGTATACACGTTTCATCATTCAATGTCTGTTCCCACAAGGTTAGAGTCGAATCTGGGAGACAATTTGAGCACAGAAAAACAAAAATAGGATTCCAACTTTCGACATTAATACCGCAAAGCTTTAGAGTGGACATGCATGAATTTATATCCCTCTGAATTTTCTTTAGGGAACTCGCTGTTTCAGAAGATATTGCTGGAAGACTGAACAATGTCCTCAATTGGCCATTAACTAGGACTCTTTTGTTTTCGAAGCGAGAACACAAGTTGTCCCATGCCATTTTGAAACCCTCGGTTTTCGATACAATATCATGAGCTTCCCCTTTCGTCTTCTGACTCAGGTGAAAAAGCTTTTCAATTGGACTCAGTTTTGGATTTTGGACGCATACCGCCGTGAACATGTCACGGAAGGTTGGCCACGACTTATAGTCGCCTTGAAAAGTAATTAGTTCACAAGGAGGCAAATTAAAACCATAGCTTGAATTAGGGCTGGGAAGGGACGTTTTCGGAGAGAGATCATTGATGAGCTCGTTCAGTTTAGAAACACAACGACAGTAGGTGGAGTACGATTTTTTATATTTTTCTTTCACTGTTTCAATCTCGCTAATTCCCTGCCATCCTGCCATCCTGCCCCCTTTCACCATCATCTTGTTCTTCATTCTCAAGATCAGCTAAACATTTACCATATGCCTGCTTTAAATGGTTCCATATGGATTTTACTTCATCCTTATGAATTTCTAAATTATAAATGGATGACAGTGGAAGTTCGTTGTCGTTTAAAGCAGCCTCGAACTCAACCAAGCTGTCGGCTAGACGAATAAAGTAATCAAGGGACATTTTTGCGAAAAAGGTGAAGATTATTCAAGAAAGAAACTAGGTGAAACCACAATAATCCACAGGAATTGTTGACGATCGATCAGGTCCGGTCGATGATGACATCAACTTCATCGATCTCAACGACTAAGTGTCATCCCTGACACTGGTAGGCCAGGATTGCAGCCAACTTAATATGTTTGTGATGTCCACTTTGCTTTTCTGTTCCTCAAAAAGTGCAAGTGTTTTCTCCAAAGACCGCCGTGTCAACTATAAATAAATAATAACTCCCTTAATCGAAACCGTCAGTGTTTTATTTCAAGGAACCATCACGTAAGTAAACGATATTTACTTACGTTATATTTGTATTATATTGTGTTTTCGTTGCTTGCATTTTCGTGCAACAACAACCACAACTACACAGGCTTCTCACAAGATTCCGTCTTTGAGAGATCCATCCTGGCAGGATCTCGTTCATGGTCCTTCGAAAACCACTAAAAGAAACCACTGTACATTCAAATAATTATTATTTAATTTATTTACATTGTGGCAGTAGACAAAGTTAATCAGTTTTCGCAATTGCTTTGTTTTTTACACACATTGTTGATAGTTTGGGTACTTCGGTCACACTTTTGTACCAAGCAATACAAAAAAATACAATACTGTTTTGTTTATTCCTTTCGTGCGCAGCCAACAAATACCTTTTTCAGTTCACTCAATACAAATTGGTGGTGGACATACTCCTATACGCATAAAGCTCACTTTGCAAATAAGCCTGCGTAGTCTAGTGCAATCGTGTACAGCTTGCAATCAGAAGGTACCTTGATTCGAATCCCAACTGCCGCGAAGTTTGAGAAAAAAAAAGTTTTTTGTCTTTAAATCTTCGTAATAGTTTCTTCTGTTATTTGTGTAAACAGAAAACGCGAATAATTTTGTAGTAAAAAACGACAAATACAAACTCCATATACGCATACTGACCACATGCAGAAGTAAGCCTTCGTGGTGTAGTGGAAGCTTGTGGGATTTGCAAACTGAAGGTCGTGGGTTCGATTCCCGGCTGGCGCAAAAATTTCAAATAAATTTTTTTCAATAAAATTTGATTATATAAAGATTCTACTGTTAATTGTGTAAGCAGAAGAAAAATTTTGTATTGAGACAACAAATAGAAGCTCATATACACATACTGACTGCTAAGCAAACAAGCCTTCGTAGTCTAGTGCAAGTGAGTGCGTCTTGTAAACGGAAGTTGCCAGGTTCGATTCCCGGCAAGCGCATATCAGTGCATCAAAAAAAAATATATCTTTTTTTTAAAGGTACTCGGCAACATGGGTTCAGCCATTTGTACTAAATTCGAATATGAATCGGATAATTTGCTAAGAGTGTGCACAACATTCGCAAAGATCCCTGAAAAAGAACTCTCCGATTTCCTTCTAGAAACTAAACTAGAAGCGTTAGAAGAAGACTGGCATGGTGTCCGCAATGCTTATGAGAGTGTCTACCTTGCTAATGACCAAATTGTAGATAGAATTTTCAAGCAAATAGCTAAAGAAACATGAGTCGACTAGGGACATGTATCAGAAAACAAAGGCCAGTATGATAGACATGTTGAAGGGTAAGAGAGGTCATACGAATACCCAACAGAGGACTGACGCAACGAGCGCGTCACTATTCCATAGCTCCGCTATTTATCCTGTGAATACGACTTTTGATACTTCAGAAATTTGTATTAAGGTGCCACCTTGCGATACCCAGGATTTCCATGGAAGTTATGAGGAATGGCCTCATTTGCTTGGGAAGCCCTTCGGGCCCGCTATGAGAATAAGAGAGTTTTAGTCGACAAACAACTGGAAATACTTTTTAACATTCCAGCAGCACAAACGGAAAGTGGTCAGGATATAAACAGAATTCAGTCAACGATAAGTGACTGCCTAGCGATTCTGACAACACACGATGTCGAAGTAGGACAATGGGATCCTATCCTTATCCATTTATGTTCGACAAAATTACCCGTCGACACAATTGCATTATGGGAACAGTCCCTGGAATCCCATTCGGATTTGCCCCTTTGGCCTCAAATGGAGGAATTTTTGATAAATAGATATCATGTTCTGGAGATAGTTGACAGTCTTCGACGTCAACAAATAAATCAAGTGTCTAGGAATCATGGCCAGACTCAGCATAATTCGCACAAGTTTTGTCCCCTATGTGATAAGATGCATTTATTGAGGAATTGTCCTCATTTCTTAGGACTTTCGGTGAAATAGAGGATAGATCTTGTTCGCGATAACGATTACTGCGACAACTGTTTAATGGTTAGACATAATAGTCAAGAGTGCAGAAGTATGAATACGTGTACGTATTGTAGAAGAAAACATCACAGTACACTACATTTAGGCAGGAATGGGTCTCAGTCAAGGAATTTTAATTCTAATGGAAATCGGAATAACGGTGGTAATCCCGTCCGGACGGAGACGAATCATGTAGGTGCAAATAATTCTATAGAAGGGCCATCTAATTCAATCTCATCGAGCCATTTAAACAATGTCCAAACTCATTTGTCCGTAGGTCAGGATGACATAATGTTACCGACCGCTTTGGTCCAGATTCGATATGCACGTGAAACGTTTACCGTACGAGCACTCATAGATTCTGCGTCAAAAAAATCCTTTTTGACAAGCAGGATAGTTGAGAGATTCGGGATCAGGACTCAGAATGCGAACTATAGGGTTAGTGGTCTGGGCGGTACAGTAGTTGCAAATTCGGATAAAATTTGCACCGTTGATTTGTTTGCCGAAAAGTATGATTTTCATCTGAGTACCCAAGTTTTAGTAGTCAGGAATGTAACAAGCTTATTACCTACGCGAACGATTCCCATCTCAGAGCTCACCGATGTGAGTGATTTAAATTTGGCGAACACGGGTTTCCTCATTTCAGCACAAGTTGATATGCTCTTGGGCAGTGATGTTATTCCATATATCGTGTTGGAAGGAACCAGGAAGCATGTGCTGGGAAATATGGTAGCGCAAAATTCTATTTATGGATGGTATATATATGGTCCCATTAGGCAACAGGAAGTGCCACTTACCACAGTGCACGTTGTTTCAAGAAGTGATGACGATATAGGATCATTGTGTCGAGACAATTACCTTTATGTATGCCAACCAAAAAAAAAACGAAGTGTATTGAAAAATTATCAAATTGAAAAATTATCATTGGGATATAATTTATCTCTGCAGGATAAAAAAAAGTATAGAACCCGTACAACAATAAAAATCTTGATTTTTTAATTTGAGCGACAATTTCGCAAGGATTTATGCATGTAAACTTAAATCTATCAGTTTTGCAGGTTTATATCGGAAACAATTGATTAAAACCGGAATATTAAAATGACGAAATTAATTAAAAAAGGTTTATGATCCACCCTAATGTACCTAAGTATCTGCTGTCCGAAACAATATCTAAGCTTGAAACAGAAGTATTCAACAGAAATCTCTATTCAAACAAGAAGATGCAAACACACAGCATACACCGATGTACATACATATCACTACGTTGGATCTAAGCACTGGAAAGCAAACCATATGATCGATGGACGTTCATATCGAAAAAAATTTATCGGTCATTGACTTCAGTTTGACTGGAATATTTGTCTGTCTTTGAAGAGAGACTCTATTTTTTAAGAACAAAAGAAAGAACAAAAATAGTTATCACGTTTAAATGTATTAGTGATAATAAAAAGAGTGTCGCTCCTCTTTCAGTGAAACACACCTTTGTACATACGTACTCTCTGATTTCAGCAACACCTTTGTACATACGTACTCACTGTTTCGAAAAAAAAACACAGAGTGTATAATATTTATCACATGTAAGTGTAGTGGTGATAGAAGAATGTCGCTCTTCAGATCAAACTCTTTCAGTGACGCACACCTCACCATTCGCATCACTGCTTGTACGCAGCAACGAAAAACCAATGTGTAAGAGAACGAGTAAAAGGAAGTGATAAAGAGATGCACGCGAGACGCGAAAGAAAGAGCGAACTGAAGAGAGTATTAGTAAGAGAGTGGATAATGAGTGTGAGAAGAGGATATTAAGAGTACGATCTTGAAAAATATTGGTTGGAGCTCGATGCAGACTTGATGTTAAATAAATGCTTATACAGCACACATCAGATTGTTCGAAACACAATTCTGATATTTGGTGCAATGTTATTTAACAGAACTCTGACACAAATTACACTGCTAAACTAAGTATTCGCCATAGTTACAAACACGCGCGTTAAAAAGATAAATGTGAATTTGATACCATAACTCACGCTTTACTTTAGCAGCTTCCTCCGATAATTACCAGGACTTTATTATGTTAGTTGTAAGCAGGCTATTTTCACCATCTTCCAGATGAGTCTCCCTGTTGACGACATCGGTGGCGTGTTGGACGCTTACTGCACGTATGCTGCAGCTAAAATCCTCGGTGTTTTTGGTTAATTTCTCGCTTATGCAAAATTTATGATTAAATAGTGCATTTGGGTGTACTTTTTACACTTTTAGGGGTATATTTTTCACACAGTAATCTTTTATTTAATATTATAATTAGGTTTATATTTATCACGCGTGGTGGGAAAGTAAAAATGTACCCAATACAAAAAAACTTCCGTATAACACGTATTACGAACTTGGCACTATCCAACGTATTAAATGGACGAACAAAGCAGAATATAAACGTACTGTTTAATAGTGTCAATTTGGAGGAGCTGGATTCTCAGAGAGTGTCTATCGAAAATGCCGTTTATCCGATTCGAATTGGACCAATATGTACAGGGTAAATAGCTGAATTGCAGGAACTTGTGGGAGCAGAGTAGACCTGGATGGACAAAGAAACCGTGGAACTCTCTTGAGCCGAAACAAAACCAAAGAATTGTATTTTCGTTGGTTTTGTAACTCCGTAGTAGTGGAAGATAAAGCAAAAGAAAAACAACACAATGTATTTAGGATTTTGCTTGGGAATTTAAGATTTATTTTTTTGGACAAAATCTTACCAGTAGGTTTGAATGTTGTGAAAGAAATAGACTTAAACCAGAAATAAGTTTTTCGGAAACTGTATTTGCAATATGGCTCCGTAATGTAGATAAATGTAATGCAGTAAAGTACTTCGATTACTTTACTGCACTGGCGTTTGGCAATTTTACACTCAGATACATTTTAAATTGGGAATTCAGTTTAAATGAAATAGGAATTTACGGCGTACAACTCAAATATAGGGATGTACTGTTTTGACGTAAACAAAGAGAAAATTGGGCGTGGCACCTCCGACATAAAGTAAATATATATCCCTATTAATATTATAAAAATGTTTGTCTCTTTTTGGAACATTACACAAATAGGATCTATAAGATATATATTTTGAGAATAATTTTACAAGAATTAGTACAAATATATTACTGAATACGGAAAAAAACAATGTAAACCCGAATTTTTTCGGTATGTGTTTTTTGTCTTGTGAAGCCGGCGGGGTTCAGTTAGTTAACTATAACTATAGTTAACAAACCTAAATTTTTTGCCGCCCGCTTCATCAGGCAAAAAACAATAAAATTAAAATCAGGATTCTTATTGATTTTTATCGTGGTCAGTAACATATATGTACCAATTTTCTGCCTTCTATCTCAAAAAAACACAAAACCCACTCCGCCCACAAAACGAAAATCCAAATTTCGGCATCATATTTATCTTTCTCGTGGTCAGTAATATATATGTACCAATTTTCAGCCTTCTAGCTCGAACAAAACTATTGCCACGCCCCTCCACCCACAGAGCAAATATTTAAAAATTCTAAAGCCTATAGATCCTTCCAGACATGCATCTATCTGTACTGAAAATTTCAACAACATCGTTTAGCCGTTTACGCGTGATTGCGGAACAAACAAACAGACAGACAGACTTACACTAAGGTTTTATAATATTAGGGCTGGTTTTCTTTAACAAGCTGCGATAACAAAAACGTTAATAAAAATTTAATTTTTTGCACTGGATAATTATCCAGGCTAAGTCAAAAATTTTTAACACAAAATTATTTTTTCAAAATTTGTTTTCACACACACATTGATATTGCTTTTGGCGACAATTTTAAAAAAGAATTTTTATTTTGAGTGAAATTTTAACATTTTATTCAGATTTTTGTTATCGCAGCTTAGTTATCCAGTCTTAAAGAAAAAAACCATATTAATAGGGAAGGGATAAGTTGTGTTAGAGCAAAAATAAATGAAAAATTATTGGTTCGGTAACAAAAAAGTAAATGTAAACTAATTAGAAATAATGTTTTTGAATAGAAAGAAACACATATTAGACATCTGTTTTTAAAGCTCCCTGTAAGTCTAGTCGAATACCCACTGTCATTTTAAAGCTTATGATGTCTTCTTTGCAACAAAATTTTACTTTTGTAAATGTGTTCACTAGTTTAAAAGTTATGATTTTTGCAACGAAAAAAGTCAAAAATCGACATAGAAAGTGATTCTAAACCGATCTATATAATGAACGATGGGTCTAACTCGTTTCCTTTTGGGTGTTACAAACAAATGCACAAAGACATAATACCCTAGTGGAGGGTATAAAAATCATATGGGGATCACCTTAAGGGTTGAAGATAGGAGTAAGTATGTTCGGGGAAAATGCGGGGTTAAAAAATATTGGGGGTCGGCACTCATTGCCCGATCATCACTGGTCTAGAATACGAATGACTGATGTATTGTATTTTTAATTCACAGCTTGTACCCACTTCTAAATATAAATTATAATTACTGAACTCTTTCATATTTAATACATTACTCCTTGAATTGTTTTCATCTAAATTTAGGACAACATATGATGACGAAGAAATTGGAGTTAATGATATGACTGTCCTGACCGAGATTGATGAGACCGGAATTAATAATAATTTGAAAATCCGTTAGGTTAGGTTAGGTTAGGTTTAAAGGACCAGAAAGCTTACGCGATCCGTGCACTCGGAGACCCTATTGGATCCATTGTACATATCCTTGTATCTGAAATGTATATGAATGTAAAGGTGAATTGAATGGGATGGGCAGGAGGTGAGGGATAGGGGAAAAGCGGGAATATGGGTTGTGGTGGAAAAAAAGGGGGGGTCCCGATTGAGTGGAATTGGTTAGGAAGTCGAGTTTAGTGTGACTGTGTAGTTGTCAGCTAATACTCTTTCTTCCTTGTAAGTGTTGTGGCCTATGAATAATACGAGAATACCTCTGGGTAGCTTGACATTAACGTACCTTATGGTTCTCATTCTTAGTGATAGGTGCCGGATTCAATATTATCATCAGTGTTTAATTACAAATGTTGTCATTCTCAACTTCCACCTTTTCTTGGTGTGCGGCCTACGGTCAAATGGCATTCCATTATTTATTCCCCTACGTTAGATTTTGTCTACTACTTTCTTCATACGACTTTGTGATATTACGCACAAAAAGAGTAGTAACACCTTTTAACGAGTAGCGAATGCACTGAGAGCCGCCTTTCTCCATCTAAGCTTTGCTCTAGTTTTTACTCGTTATCTTGTAAATCTCTGGTTCATTGGATTACGTCCATACAACACCCTCACAAACTTTTGTACAAAAGGTAATATTGTTTACGACAATAAATTGAATTGAGTTTTATTTGAAAATATTAAATTTTCGTATTTTTATTTATTTTCATCCTTCAAACAAATCAGTGTGATTCAGAAATCAGAAACTACCCATAATTCAGTCCAGGCCCTTCGAGAATCTCAGCAGGTCATGGATGGTGCGGGTTGCGATTTCTTCAATATTCCTAATTGTATAATCTCCTAGGTGTTTTTTTCCTACGTACACAGAGAGAGGGGCACATACCTAAAATGTGCTCGATCGTCTCAATCTCATCCTCGTCCTCACACAGTCGGCAAAAATCTACAGTACCTGTGTGCCACCTGCTGAGCCTGTTTCTAACGTTACAGTGCCCTGTGTAGATTCCTATGAGCTTACGCAACTCTACCTTGCCTAACTTTAATAAAGTTCTAGTTTTCTGTTTGTCTGCCTTCGGCCAGGTGGCCCTAGCAATCCTACAGGTTGACAAATTAGTCCATGCTGAGTTCATCAATGCCCACCTACGTGACTCAATCAGTCTATATAAAACGCCTATCGGTGGTTTTACTGAGTTTTCGGCTTGCGAGATTTCCATGGATGAACCATTTCTGGCCAGTTCGTCTGCTGTTTCGTTCCCACTGATATTGCTATGTCCGGGAACCCAGCAGAGACGGACCACATGGCTTCTGAGGTCATCCAGCGAGCGCTTGCAACTCAGTAAAAGCTTTGATTTGACGTTATGCGACATGACTGATTTAATGGCTGCCTGACTATCTATGTAAAAATGTATATCTGTCTCCGCCGGAATTTCCATTTCCGCTAGAAATTCTGCTGCTTTTTTGATTGCAAGGATTTCAGCTACAGTTTTAAACGCTACAGTTATCGTTGAGTCTGAAAGATTTACGTATCTGTAGTGATTCAATGTAGAAACCCGCACCTGTGCCTATATCCATCTTAGAGCCATCAGTGTAGACAGCCAAGCCTGTAAAGGGCTCGCCATCGTCCCAATCTGCTCTTTTCGGTATAATCATCTGTGGTACTGTTGAGAAGTCCAGAACCGGTACCAAATAGTCGGTACCTTCATTGAAGATTGGTTCTGGCTGATAGTTCTCCACATTTCTTTGAAAAACAGTCGCATGGCCGTATGGTCTATTCCTCCAGTAGCCTGATTCCTTGAGCCTTAAGACGCTTTTTGCAGCAGCCATCTCTGTGAAATGATCTAGAGGTAGCTGGTGTAATATTACATCCAATGCTGACTGCGGTGTGCTTTTGAGGGCTCCTGTGATACTCAGGCTAGCTAGTCTCTGTATCTTAGTTAATTTTGCTAATAATCTCCCGTTTCTCATGGCACTCCACAAGACTAAACAACCATAGGTAGTAATGGGCCTGACCACCGACCGGTAGATCCAATCTACAACTTTCGGTTTCAGACCCCAGCTCTTACCTATGGAGTTCCTGCACATGTAGAGGGCATTAAGGCCTTTTTTATATCTATCCTCAGTGTTCCTGATCCAGTTCAGCTTGCGATCTAGAATCACTCCAAGATATTTAGCCTCCTGTGAGAGTGGAAGTTCGGTACCATCAAGTACTGATTTCCTGAATGGATCTATGTTGTATTTCCTTGTAAAAAGAACTAGTTCTGTTTTCCTAGGATTGATGCCTAGGCCACTACTACTAGCCCAACCTGATAATTTCCTCAGTGCTCCTTGCATTAAATCGCTAATGGTTGGTAAGAATTTTCCCCCTACCATGATGACTACGTCATCAGCATATGCAACTACCTTATTGCCATCATCAGAAAGGGATCTGAGGATACTGTTCACAGCGAGGAGCCACAGAAGTGGGGATAAGACCCCTAGTCACCAGTTTCCTTATCATTCCCATCCCCAGAGTCGAGTTGATAATACGATGCCTTAACATCGAGTCTATCCACTCGACGATAAAGTTCGGAACGTGTAGATCCCTCAGAGCGCTGCTGATGGCGTCGGACTCTATGTTGTTAAAGGCTCCTTCTATATCTAGAAATGCTGCAAGCGTATACTCTTTCAACTCTAGATTTCTTTCTATGTAGCTGACAACCTCATGAAGTGCGCTCTCAGTTGATTTGCCCTTAAGGTAGGCATGTTGAGCTTCACTTAGCAGATTGCTATCTATGCTATCTCTAAGATATGCATCTAAGATGCGTTCCATTGTCTTAAGGAGGAAAGATGACAGGCTGATTGGT
This sequence comes from Polietes domitor, assembly GCA_947397865.1. Taxonomy (NCBI): domain Eukaryota; kingdom Metazoa; phylum Arthropoda; class Insecta; order Diptera; family Muscidae; genus Polietes; species Polietes domitor. Next base: position 89,675,768 of record OX377618.1, on the reverse strand, counting down.
CTGAAGTCCTTAGCGGACGAGTGACTGGGTTTGCCTGCTTTGGGTATGAATCTTAGGCGTAGACATGCTTTAAATATACGTACAAGATGTTTTATAATCACATCCGTCGTCTGTTGCAGCATGACTGGAAAGATACCATCCATACCCGGGGATTTGAAGGGCTGGAAGGTGTCAATTGCCCATTTTAATTTATTCTCATTGACTATGTTATCTATGATAACTTCATCAAATTGAGAGAGATTATCTATTGTTGTCATAGCGACCTCACCGACAACCTCTGTGCAATTTGGAAAGTGGGTCTCTGCTAAGAGGCCGAGTGTCTCCTGGCCCGATGCCGTCCATGTGCCGTCAACTTTCTGGATGTGTCCTAGAGGTTGCGGGTCCTTTGACAGGACTCTTCTGAATCTAGCTCCCTCGTTAATGTTGTCTATGGTCTCGCAGTAGACAACCCAGGACGCTCTCTTTGCTCTTTTTAGATCTGCTTTGTAGATGTTGAAACTAACTTTGTAGTTTTCCCAATCTTCATTGCTACCTGTCCGTTGAGCCCTATTGTACAGTTTCCTGGTATTCTTTCTTTGCTTTCTAAGCTCAGCGGTCCACCAGTACGGCTGAGTCCTTTTTCCTGGGAACGTTTTAGAACATGACCGAATGAAACTGTTTGACAGTGCCGACGTCAGGTTGTTGACATAATTGTCAATATCAGCTCCCGTGAACGTATCGATCCTAAGATCTGTAAGGTCTGACTCCACGTGATGGTGGAATTTTGACCAGTTCGTTCTTTTGGGATTCCTATATGGTTCTATGTTTTTTGTGTAGAGTATTCTCTTGTGATCAGGGAAGGAGTGGTCACTTGATACTCTCCACTCTGTGATAAACGAACTATCCATGTTAGTCAAAGTTAAATCTAGTACTTCTTCTCTAACCCTAGTTTTGAAAGTGGGGGTGTTACCTACGTTACAAATTCTAAGGCTAGACAGTGTAATAAATTCAAAAAGTGACTCACCTCTTTCGTTGATATCTGTGCTACCCCATTGTGTATGGTGAGCATTGGCGTCACAACCCACGACAAGTCTCCATCTTTTGTTGGACGCATATGCTATAAGTTGTTCCGTGTTAGTTCCAGGTGGACTGGGTACCTCATATGGCATGCAAATGGAGGCAAATGTCAGGGTTTCCCCGATGGTTGTCTCCAAACATGCCACCGTTGTGTCTCCAGAACTGAAACTTGTGGATAAAATTAGACCTAAACTCTTCTTGGCTACTATACAGGTTCTTACCTTATCTTCCGTGCTCGGTGTAATAACAGTGTAGTTTTTAGCCGCTAGTCCTTTCACTTTATTGTGAACCATCCACGGCTCCTGGACCAGGGCAACATCAATTTGCTTGTCGGTAATATACAGGAGAAGGTCGGCAGCGGCGGCTTGGCAGTGATGCAGATTAATCTGCACCACGTTTAAAAACTTCTTAACCGTCATGTTTACCATCGACACCAGGGAGACGGCTCTGGCTCACCATGAATTTCTCTTGGAGATTGAGTCAATGTGACATCAAGTTCGTCAGAGAGAATCCATAGTTGGTCAAAGCCCCCTATGGTGTCACTAAGATCACTGAAAGATCCCAGTGAGGACTCCCGTTCTGCCTCCAATTGGCGCTGGAGTTCAGTCTGCTGTTCCAAAATGGCGCCAGTGTCCGTTCCCTCACAAGTCGTAACCTTCCGTTCCGTGTCAGTACTTAGAGTAGTCAGTGGGCGTTCCGTGGTCAAGCTATCAAAACTATTGAGGCCGCTGGCGACACGTAGAGAAGACTGTACGTCTCCACCGAGCCCGCCGGAAGTCGCCGCCTCTGCTCCTTCCGACGTTGGGGTGTATATCCGTTACGAACATAAAAAATGTACGTATCTTTTTAAAATCACTTAATGATTAAAATTATGTTATTTATCAAACGGTAGTTAGGCGTGTAACTGTTCGTTAACATCACACAAAAATAACAAGGATATGCCAACATATTGTGGAGAGTGAAATAATACAATTTTCCGCCTCAAACTATGTAAAGTGAGTAGTTCAAGTTATAAGAACTCCCGATGGAATAAGCAATGACCTAGAATAATGTATATAACAATTGTTCATGGCTGATTTTATCTACTGCATTATTAATATTCGTGTGGATGACATTTGTCGGTTACCCACAACAAGCTCATCAATAACGTAACGTAAACGCCATCAATAAAGTAAACTGAATCAAATTTGTCCTGGTCGAATAGCCTTTACGAAATCCATGTTGGTATGGATAGACCAATTTCACACAAAGTGATTTCCTCTAAGTTGAAGGCAAACATCCACATATCAATGAAGTATTAAATAAGAATTTCAAATTTATACTGGATAACCCATCGTTGCCAACACTATTTGTGGATCTGAGATTAATAAAATTTACCAACACTGAAGGTAAATAAATAATAGGTTTGTTTAATTGTTTCATTGTAGTGATATCATAAGAGCCATCCGATTGTTAAGATTGGACAGAATATGTCGTCGCAAAAAATCGTAAACAATAAGAATTCGCCTAATCATCACAAAATTCTACACCACCCAATCTAATTTTTGTTGGTTTAGGTGTGGATCTATGCTTCAGATTTAAATCAAAACAGACTTGACTTGACGATTTGTAATAATCAGCACTTAATCCAGTTCTCTCAGAGTAGGTAGGATGGAAATTTTCTGTGGGCACTTATCGATGTAATGGGGAGAATTCAAAAACGCAAGGTCACGTTGCCTAGCATTTACATTACCCACGAAATTAGTCTGAAATAAGTTAAGGTTCGTAAAAGCCTAACTATATATTAGGCCCAGTCATCTGTATTAAAAGATGACGCCAGTGACGCGTCCGGCAAGGCAAGCCAATATATAGAATGTAAATTAAAATTTCCTAAAATCATATTATGGTCCAAGTTTTCGGACATTGAACCAAATATGCCAATTGCGGCCAAGTTACTCTCATACACACATAATTCGAACGATGGAGGAATATAATGTAAAAAACAACTTTTTACGTTCCAAATTAATAAGGACTGCAATAAATGCATTGTCATCAAATCCTTGTAGAATAATGCGTTCAGACGAGAACGCAACGGAATGAGAACTTACTCACCTTTGAACATTTCTTTTAATATTCTTGCGTGAATCGCATTGCTCATGAGTTTTGTGAACGCTAAACGCATTCCGTTGCATAATTTTGGTTGATTGATATTGCAAAGCATGATGACAACTGAAACAACCTTAAATTGTAAATTGTGTGGTGGCAATTTAGGAACATCCAATGAATTCTAAATCTTGTTGCTTTATTTGTCTTCGTTTGTTACACAGTCGATAGATTTGAAGGAATGCAGTGAACCAACGATTTGATTTTGAATTGTTCATTTTAAGTGATCCACATCCTTGTTCTTTGCCAATTGTTCGAACCAATTGGCTTAATGCGTTTGTGTCGCATTCACGTTCACGCTGCAATTCTAGCTCGAAAGGGTCGTATGGTCTGCGATCTGACAATGACATTCCTAACCTGACTAGCAAACTGCTGCACATGAGGTAACACATGCCTTCTATCAAAACCAAAGCCTGGTTGTGCATCTCTTCATTCATCTCAATATGGGGATTCTCTGAATGGACACGAACTCGATGCAAAATGTGTTCTGACATATCATCCTTGTACTTGTCCCACAATTCACGTGGATTTGATGGAAATATGTGGCAATAATGATCCCAAATAATATACGTATTTTACTTGGGAATTCAGAAAACGTTTGCTTCAGCGATTGTCGTATCCCAATGCGTATATTTTTCAAGCTAATTGAGCTCCTGCCACGCAGCACGAAATGTTGGCAAGACTACACCTGGATATTTCGAAGTGACTCAAATGATGAGTCGCAAGTAAAAACATTCATCATTCTTTGGATAAACCGTATAAATACGGCCAAGAGCTTCAGTAGAACGCAAATGCGAATGACCAGGAACTACATCGCCTTGCTTTCGACGTTGAAATTTTCGAGAAGAAACTGGACAATGTTGTCGCTGGTGGGTTTTGAGCACGTTGAGCAGCATTTGTTGCAGTGAAATAATCTCGTTGACCGTTGTCCAGATGCGCTACCCAATGAGTAACAGTCGGATAGCGTTCGTAAATTGGAAATGAGAATATATGCCAAATCGGCACTCCGTTTCTTGGAATCATCAAACGGTACTCGTTATATTTCTGAGTGTTCGATAGAAAATGAAGTGATTCTGGTCTTTCGCCTTGAAGCAAAGAATGTAATGGCTCTGGTGGTAAATACAAAGGTGGTAATTTAACCTTGCCACTGAGACAGCACAATCCAGGCGTTTCTACAGTCATCTAACATGAAGATGGCATCGTAAAATCACTCCATAAAAATCGGGGATATTTCGGGAATTTTCTTGGGTATTCTTCTTGTTTGTCCGGCGACCAATCCGAATTGGTGCGAATCATCGAAATCGGTCCATGCGTTCTTGAGTTACAAGCGAAGTAACTAACGCCGCTCTCTTTTATATATATAGATAATCACGAACAGACAGGAAATGTAAATTTCTACTTGGATTACCGATGCCTCTGTACAACTAAAAATTCCACATTCTATAATTAATTTAACCCTTTCACTGTTTGCATTTTTAATTATCGCACGGACAGCTGTCTGAGTTGCATATTTAGATGCTAAAGTGGGCGTGAGTCCATCAGAAATGTAAGCATTTTCAAGGGATTTAGTTAAATACACAATTTCATCGGCGTAAACTTTGGAGGTTTTCACTCCTGCCATCGAAGCCTGAAATCAGATTCGAGGCTAAATTTAAGAAGTCAATTACTGTAAGAGACATTTCGTTTGTCCGTGAATGTTGTTAACTTTATTAAATATATATTCTTTAAAAATTGTTATATAACAGCACATCTTTTAAGTTTTGATCTAGCTACTACCAGATACTTTTACGAATAAATGAATTAATTCAATGTAAAGTGAACAATAGTAGTCGAGTTAGACTTAAATTGTATAAATTATAAATCCTATGTCATTGATATGTATTGTACTCTATTGTGCATAGAGTATAGTTTCAATGTAAAATTCAACATAAGGCAAATTTGTATCTTAAAAAGGTGTAATTCCCTTTTACTCCCTACTTTTATCTCATTTATCACATTGGCATTCGGCCAATATGAGCGAATAAATGAATTAATTCAATGTTCACTTTAATAGTAGTGGAGTGAGACTTAAATTTTATAAATTATAAATCCTATGTCATTGATATGTATTGTACTCTATTATGCATAGAGTATATTTTCAATGTAAAATTCAATGCAAATTTCAACATACGGCAAATTTCTTTCTTAAAAAGGTCTAATTCCCTTTTACTCCCTACTTTTATCTCATTTATCACATTGGCATTCGGCCTTACTAGCTTCGACTGTTCTTTGCCCATATTTTAACAAAAATGGTATACTTTATTGTATTAAAATAAAATTAGTTAAAAAATAAAAGTTTTTTATTCACAATCGAGTTCCTGTGATATAAGGTATTTTTCCGAATTTAATAATGTCCTTATATGCAATGTATTGAAATTTATTTTTGTTTCATTTTATTGTGTGGAAGTAATATTCTTTAGTAAATGTGTAATATAATTTTTTTACATATTATGAATTGATTGAGGAGGATTTCAATCTCATCAATTCTTTCCCACAACTTTGTGGCTTCGTCCCACTTTGGTGGGGCAAAAGAATGGCCTTTTCCCGTCTTAGACGGTTTGCGTAACATTCCCGTCGCTTTGGTGGTCGCACCACGGGCACCTTTGGGACTTCCTCACCTGTCTTCTGCGTCCGTTGTCTCTGACGATATTCCTCTATCGTCAGTGGTTGGGGTCCCTCGCTCTTCGATCCCGGCATGGATCGGACTGCCCGGATAGTTTGGCAGTGTCTTCCTTAATATTTTTGTTGGGCATGCTTCATGATAGCAAGGTTTGCTGCTTAAAAGCATGCCCGCAAAAATTAAAAAAATTGCTAATTTAAAGGAAGACTGGCAGGATCACCATGTAAAGCATGTTAGCTATAAATGCTAACTCAGTTGCGAGTAAAACGCATGGGTTAAGTTGCAATAATGAATTGATTTATTGGGGGAACCATCGGTGATATTTATATGATAAATCAGATTATTCGACAATAATCGATGGTTCCCAATATATAATAATACATGTATACTTAATTACTTTACTTCCGTATATACCTACATACATACATACATGTATCTTATTCTGGAAGGTGGAATGTGAATACAGTCCGTCTGGCCGCGCAAGCATAGCAACAACAACGGGATATGGCAGTTCGATGACTGTCCCAGTTATGCTTGTCGAGTCATTATACCAACAATGTCAATGCAGTCGTCATATTGTTGTGTAATTTGATATTCTTCTATATATGACTTGCGTTAACATATTCTTGTTGGTATGATTATGCATATTATCGATCAAAAATCTGAAAACCGATTCAAAATCGGACAAAAAATATGGTTTATAGAGTCGCTCAAAATTGATTAATTTCTTCAGAACTCAAGAAAATTAATTGAGTTACAGACAAACTATCCATCCAATTTTTATGTCTTTTGTCTCGTCTGAAAGGTACGTTAGGTGAAATGAAATAAAACAAAAGTTGGTGGTTAGCTTAGTTGGCTTAGTTACGCAAAAAACACTATATTTTGATCGTTTTGATTGATTTGATTTTATGTGAATCCATCCACTATTAATCTGGGTATAGAGTGATCAAACCCGAGACCGAAAACCGGGGTTTTCATCGGAGACCGACAGTTGGTTTTTGGAAAACCGGGAATCCCAGTCTCTTTTTCGGTGCACTTTTTATATTCTTCATAGGAAGTTTTTTATTAAAATAACTAATAAATTTACGAACACAGCAATACTATGAGTCTAAAATGGCGAAGATCATCCTTGTTTTCACATGCATTTCTTCTGGGCAGTAGAAAAATCGACACCATTGACCGCTGCGGATATCGACCAGCCATAAACATAAGAATATATGAGATTATTTTTAGAGGTGTTTTCAGGAGCGTTCAGCTCACAGACGGTTTGGCCCAAGGACGAAATATTTAGCCGATCATCAGTGAATAATCCAGTATTCATTACTGGGGTGACCACAGCAATTATTTTCGCAATCCGCCCTTATAAGTATATTATACTCGTCCTTGTACGTAATATAAGATTGATGAACTTTGCGAATATAAGAGCAAATTGAAAAGTCCTTTTATTTCAAAGAGTCCAAAAATTCTCTACAATATATCAGAATCACAGAATGGGGTAATTGGTCCAGAAATAATAGCTGTTTTTCAAAACGATTTCCTATTTCAGCAAGACAAAATTTGTAGTTTACACGGTGTTTCACACCTGTTCTAAACTGATATTTTGTGAATAATAGCAGTAAGGATGAGTTGGCATATTATTAAAAAAATATATATTAAAAAATCGTCAAATGATTTTTTGGCAATGGACCAAAATGATCCTAATTCTGGCAGGAATGATTGGAGTCATTTTCGAAAGATTACAGTGAATCTGATAATGACATCGGAATTGTCCAAGAACGAGTCAACGAGGGTCAACATTTTGTGGAATTACCCTAATAAATAATTTCCCCATTTTTTTATTGTTTCAAGACAACCCGAAAAAACCCGGTCGGACCGGTTTTTTATAAAAAGAAAACCGGGCAATCTGGTTTTTTGAGATCACTGTTTTCGAAAAACCCGAAAACCCGACATTGCAGAAAACCCAGGATTCTGATCACTATATCTGGGTAGTTGGGAGAAAGTGGGCGGTATTGTTGAAGAGGACGTGGCACATTCCATAAGAAATTAAAACCAGCTATAGAGTATTTTGTCTTACATGAAATTATTAAGTTTTCACTTACGTAGGCAAATTGGCGGGATTTGAAAGGTGGGAGTGGCACCTTCTCAAAAAATTAGAACCCAATATATATTCCGTTGTATGGCAACAAGAATTTAGAAATTTTGTGCGAGTTCATTGAGTGTTCATGTGCAAATTGTGGAAAAAGTGGTCGGTACGAGAAAAGTGGGCGTGACACCTCCGACATAAAGTAAATATATATTCCTATTAAAATTATAAAAACGTTTGTCTCTTGTATTGGGTTCAGTTAGTTAACTATAATTATATTACTAAATATATGAATATAACTTAGCAAAAATAAATGAAAAATTATTAGTTCGGTAACAAAAAAGTAAATGTAAACTAATTAGAAATACTGTTTTTGAAAAGAAAGAAACACATATTAGACATCTGTTTCTAAAGCTCCCAGTAAGTCTAGTCGAATACCTACTGCCATTTTAAAGCTTATGATGTCTTCTTTGCAAGAAAATTTTACTTTTGTAAATTTTGTAATTAAAAGTTATGATTTTTGCAACGAAAATAGTCAAAAGGTCCCACTGTGCGACGGTAAACACCACTTAGTATTCTCCATTGCTTTCTCAAAAAGTTAAGATTGGCATCATAATTTGCAGGTGTGTATGTTGAGATTACTGAACCCAGTAAGAAATGCTTCGGTGATAATGGTTCTGGCTCTAAGGGCGTCTAGAATTGACAAAATTCTCGACCAATAAAAGGCTAGCAAATATTCGTATTTCAGAATTGTGTCTTCAAGGGCGTAGCGATAGATTTCTGCGATAGCGATAGATTGAACACAGTTTTTGTGTTCAAAATGAAAAAAATATTTGCTATATTTTATAAGATTTTTCGCAAACAAATTTGAAATTTGTTTTTCATTAAGTATATTCACGGGTGAAAAATACAATGAAAAGTAAAAATATAATTTATGTTGAAATAAGAATTATTAAAACTATTATATGGTAAATAAATACATAACATAAACAGGAATTCAGTCTTAAAAACAACAATCGTTTAAAGTAAAATATAATTAATAAAATGTTATTAATTAATTAGAGAAGTATTGCAATACATTAACATAAACAAGAATTCAGTCATTCAGTAGGACCATAAAAATAGCAGAAAGAAATAAAAATTAAATATTAATACGTCTACTCTTTAAAAAACATTAAGAATATCATCAGCAGTTATAAACAATTTAACTACTTCGTTATCGATATGGCCAAAATTTGAAAATCGATCTTGGGTCATGGAAGTTCTTAGCTAAGTTTTAATTCGAAGCATCGCCGAAAAACTTCTTTCGCGGTCAGCTTAGCTTATTGGAAGACTTATTGCAACTTGCAAAAGTTTAAAAACATTTGGATAAATATTTTTATCTACATTTTCTCATATTGAGGTTATTGGCTTGTTGACATACAGAGTCTTGAAGACAGGTTTTAGCACAACAGTTTCCGCTTTCAGCGATTCGTTATCAATTTCTAGGATAGTTTTATAATTATTTTTATTAGTTTTATATTTATTTTCCAATATTCAAATGCTGTCGTATCCTCAGGCAAATCTACATATTAGCTTTTACCTACTGTTGAATCAACTAAAAATTCATCGTTAAATGTGATACGTTTTTTTTCTATTCACATTCTTATAGGCTCTAATGAAATATCATTTTCGTTGGCAAAATGTTCAATGTCTTTCCATAAGTTTTTAAATGTATTCCTATAATCTGTAAAGGTATTTATTGTTGCCGAAACTGTATCGTAAGCATCTCCGAGCGTTGCATTTGTTGTTTGAAAGTATTTGTGACTTGTAGAGCTGTGTTAAATACATGAAGGCTCTCAACAAATTCTGGTTTTGTTATTAGATTTAATAATACCAAAGCCTCCACGGCATTCTTGTCTCGTGCTGCACTTGCTTCCTCCTCTAAAGAATTTTTTATATCAACATAATTTGTTATGGCAGATCCACAATTTTTGTATCTGCAACTCCATCTAGTTGTACTAAGACTTTGCAGTTCAAAATTGTTTATTTGAATAAGCAATGCTCTTTCTTTTTAAATCGCTATGATTTCCAGGTTTGGAAAAATTAATATGCAATACCCCTACAGCGTATGTGCGTGAAGATAAATTCCGAATTTAACTAGCAGAGACACAAACCACCCACGTTAACAGTGGGCTGTTAATGGGTTAACAGAGCTATGTTAATCTTGATAGAGGAAGATAATATATACACAAAATCGGATCGGGAGAAGATATATTATTGATATTCAAAATCTGAATAGAAAACATATCAATCTCGACATATAAAGAGAGAAAATATAAAATTTTGTATTGCATATTTGTATTTTTTCAACATAAAAAATTTTATTAATTTTTAACGCAGTGGATAAACGGCAAAGTCTGGGTCCATGTCTTGGGTACCAAAACATAGGTCTTCCAATGAGCTTTCAGAATATATATCCCACGATTCCCGAAGCAATTTTGTATTATGAAAATACTCTGTTGCAAGCATAAATTCTGTTTTTATACAAATATATGACCCCACTGTGCGCAAACCCCTAGGTCTGGGTCCATGACTTGGGTACCAAAAAATAGGTCTTCCCATGACCTTTCAGAATATATAACTCACGTTTCCCAAAGCGATTATGTATTATGAAAATACTCTGTTGCAAGTCTAAATTCTGTTTTTATACAAATATATGACCCTACTGTGGGCAAACCGCTAGGTCTGGGTCCATGTCTTGGGTACCAAAACATAGGTCTTCCAATGAGCTTTCAGAATATATATCCCACGTTTCCCAAAGCGATTATGTATTATGAAAATACTCTGTTGCAAGTCTAAATTCTGTTTTTATACAAATATATGACCCTACTGTGGGCAAACCTCTAGGTCTGGGTCCATGACATGGGTACCAAAAAATAGGTCTTCCAATGAGCTTTCAGAAAATATAACCCACGTTTCCCAAAGCAATTTTGTATTATGAAAATACTCTGTTGCAAGTCTACATTCTGTTTTTATTCAAATATATGACCCCACTGTGCGCAAACCGCTAGGTCTGGGTCCATGACTTGGGTACCAAAAAATAGGTCTTCCAATGAGCTTTCAGAATATATATCCCACGATTCCTAAAGCAATTTTGTATTATGAAAATACTCTGTTGCAAGTCTAAATTCTGTTTTTATTCAAATATATGACCCCACTGTGCGCAAACCGCTAGGTCTGGGTCCATGACTTTGGTACCAAAAAATAGGTCTTCCAATGAGCTTTCAGAATATATAACCCATGTTATTATTTTGTTATGAAAATATCCTGTTGCATCATATGTATTTTCTTTGCTTCAATATAGCATTGAGCCACTGTAGGCATGGAATGTTACACAAATGAATGGAATAACGGCCAAACTTTATGTTTGTGTTTGTTGCCTAAATGGCTTACACACTTGTGCTCGCACTGAGCCTCAGTGCAGACATTTCCCTCCAATTTGTTGCTCTCTCGCTCTCTCTACCAATTAATGCCACTAAATAATAATATGTGATCTCTTCTTTCGCTCTCAAACCGCGATAGAGTCGAAATCAGTGTTGTCAATGATGGAAAATATTCCCTATATACATAAAGTAAAATAATATTAGTAAAAAGGAAATAATATGTGTTTTAATTGTGACATACTATTTACATTTTATTTTTTAATTTTGGAATCAATATTTACAATTAATTCTCTTTATTTTGAACCCAACAATATTCTTTGAAAAATTAAATAAAAATGTATGTCAAAATTGCTATCAAAAAAATCGTTCTTAGCTTAAAAGCTAAATTAGCCACACAGAACAAACAGTTGCTCTACACTTGCAGAATTTGCAAGATCTACAATGGTAGATATGCTATGGGTTTTAGTCTTGCATATGACACAAACCCTAAGAAAGAAACGTTTTCTTTGCATTTTGTTGTTGTGGTGTAGTAAATCGTAGCAAAAGCTAGATCTCCAAGCTTTGCAAGATCTACAACCCCCATACATTGAGTTTAAACCCTAATAATTTATATCTTTAATGGGCAGATTTTTGGCTTTATGTGTTCACCATTGTCAGTCTAAACCAGTTTTAGAAAGCATGTTTTTTTAAATTTTTAGTGCATATTTTATCTTCTCTCGAGCATATTTTAAGCGAATAAATTTTCACGAGTTATGACAGCGGTGAAATATCGAATTGTGGAAGTGGTATGGTATCACCCTGTAAAGATTTGTAAAGCAATTGCGATTTTTCTTAAGAGGTGCGATTTTTATGTAATTTCAGTTACTTTTATTATATAGAAAATGTATGGTATAGCCGAGTTAGATTTTTTAAAGTTTTTAATATTTTTTTTTAGTTTTTTCGTTTGCATTTTTTTGGTCTGTAATCAATATTTGATTTGAACTGGGATATTGTCCTGGCTCAAGACCATACCTGCATATACACATACTTACATAGCAACTCAATGAGATGCTTGTAAGATGGCATGTGTGCTTTATTACTTGGTGCGATTTTTTAAACGCAAATTCGGCAAGTGAGTTGTGATTCTCGTTCGTTTGTGAGAATCATCTCCTTATAGAGACCGGGTTTGATGTTGAAAAGTCGCTGCGAAGCCACTTGAAAAGACTTTTGACATGGTCGAAATCATGATCGTGGTAGTCTGCAGCCAAGTAATAAATGTCACCATGCCATTTGTAAATAAATTTGCATTCTATTAAATATAGAAGCAAAATGGTCTTGAGCCAGGACAATATCCCAGTTCAAATCAAATATTGATTACAGACCAAAAAAAATGCAAACGAAAAAACTAAAGCAAATGAGCGTTGGCACGGCAGAAGTATTGCTGGGTAACTATACCTGCATATACACATACTTACATATGCAACTCAATGAGATGCTTGTAAGATGGCATGTGTGCTTTATTACTTGGTGCGATTTTGTAAACGCAAATTCGGCAAGTGAGTTGTGATTCTCGTTCGTTTGTGAGAATCATCTCCTTATAGAGGCCGGGTTTGATGTTGATAAGTCGCTGCGAAGCCACTTGAAAAGACTTTTGACATGGTCGAAATCATGATCGTGGTAGTCTGCAGCCAAGTAATAAATGTCACCATGCCATTTGTAAATAAATTTGCATTCTATTAAATATAGAAGCAAAATGGTCTTGAGCCAGGACAATATCCCAGTTCAAATCAAAAGTTTTTAATATTTTATTTCTTTTATTTTGATTTTCGACATGATTGCATCAATCCATGTTTTTGAAATTTTAATGTAATCATGTCCAAAATCAAAATAAATAAAATGAAATATTAAAAACTTAAAAAAAAACTAAGGCGGCAATACCGTACTTTTTCTATATAATAAAATTAACTGAAATTACTTTCAAAACAAGGTATCGATTATTTTCTAATTGCTTTTTCGTAATAGTTTTCCTAACAATTTCTACCGTAATACATTTGGTAGGGACTCTCAAAATTCTATAACCTCCAACAAGGACGAAAGCATAAATATTAAATGTTACTTCCTCGAATTTAATTGCTATTCATATTTGTGAAAATAGTTTTTTGTCTTGGCCTGTTTTTTGTAAATTGTCCAAACTTCTCCGCTTTCTTTTTAACTTGTATTATAACATACAATTTTAGTTTGTGTTGGAATCACAAATATATTAGAAAAGTTTTTGCACAGTGGGGTCATATATATGTATAAAAACAGAATTTAGACTTGCAATAGAGTATTTTCATAATACAAAATTGCTTTGGGAAACGTGGGGTATATATTCTGAAAGCTCATTGTAAGACCTATTTTTTGGTACCCAAGTCATGGACCCAGACCTAGCGGTTTTCGCACAGTGGGGTCATATATTTGGATAAAAACAGAATTTAGACTTGCAACAGAGTATTTTAATAATACAAAATTGCTTTGGGAAACGTGGGGTATATATTCTGAAAGCTCATTGGAAGACCTATTTTTTGTTACCCGAGTCATGGACCAGACTTAGCGGTTTGTGCACAGTGGGGTCATACATTTGTATAAAAACAGAATTTAGACTTGCAATAGAGTATTTTCATAATACAAAATTGCTTTGGGAAACGTGGGTTATATATTCTAAAAGGTCATGGGAAGACCTATTTTTTGGTACCCGAGTCATTGACCCAGACCTAGCGGTTTGCGCACAGTGGGGTCATATATTTGAATAAAAACAGAATTTAGACTTGCAATAGAGTATTTTCATAATACAAAATTGCTTTGGGAAATATATTCTGAAAGGTTATATATTCTGAAAGCTCATTGGAAGACCTATTTTTTGGTACCCAAGTCATGGACCCAGACTTTGCCGTTTATCCATTGCGTTAAAAATTAATAAAAAATTGTTATGTTGAAAAAATACAAATATGCAATACAAAATTTAATATTTTCTCTCTTTATATGTCAAGATTGATATGTTTTCTATTCAGATTTTGAATTTCGATAATATATCTTCTCCCGATCCGATTTTGTGTATATATTATCATCCTCTATCAAGATTAACATAGCTCTGTTAACCCATTAACAGCCCACTGTTAACGTGGGTGGTTTGTGTCTCTGCTAGTTAAATTCTGAATTTATCTTCACGCACATTATTGTATCTATAATTTTTTAATGTACTCACATTGTTCTTTGAATTGATTTAAATGTTGCTACACAATTTGACTGTGTACATTTTGAGATGAAATTTTATATACTTTGAAGGCTTGATTACATTGTATGTGGTGCTCCGAATTGTCATGTTTCTTAAAAGATTCACTCTGTTTTTTTTTTCATCTATTAAATCCGGACAGCACAAACTTTTCATTTTGTTCTCGTAATTATCTGGGACCAAAATTGCGGCATACGAAACAAAACGCCTTTTCCACTTCAACGCTGTATTCCAGCCATTCATATACTTCATAAAATTTCGCAAAAAAGGATGTGTTTTGCCCTTCAATCATAATCTTCTTAAAATTGCCTTTTGGCTGTTGTGGCCCACTCGTTTTTGTGCCTAAATCACTGATTGCAGTTTACAGCTGTTGGCGTTTGGATGTTTTGGGCTGAGTTCCTACATTTTGGACACAATGACCTGTCATCACTCCATCCAAGTTTTTTGCGCCTTCTTCAAAGTTTCGCTTATCTTCTAAAACATTTTTGATCCAGATGTTCCAGGTTTATCCCCTGCATTCTCATCTACTAAATTTAATACACTGCTTTCTCCGTAGATTGACTTGTGTTTTTTCGACATGAAAAATGATTTAATATCACGAATTTGTTTCATGTCTAAAATTCAGGGAACTTATTACTTATAAAATGTGAACTATTTTATATAAAATGTATAATTCTAAAAAAAGTGAGCGCGGCTAGCTTTCACTTGTTTGTTTTGTTTGCGTTTTTATAATATGTAATAATCAGCTGTGATGGACGGAGAAAAAGAAACGCATACATATGAAGTCTAATAGATGGAGCTAACATCGTGCACACTACAAAAAAATTTGCATGTGAAAACACCTTTAAATGGTAAATTTAAAAAAATCTATCTGAAATTTCAGGGGGGTCTAAAAAAGTTCTGGGGTGGTATTAGACCATCCCAGCCATCCAATTCCTACGCCTATGTGTGTCTTTCATCAAGACATATAGTGATTTTTTACCGATTGTACCGGAGTATTGAAGCCATTTTATTCCCCAAAATTACGATGATCAAGTCGTAATTCAAAAATTGGAACCCATTTCTTAACTCCTTTTTTATTCCAATTAAATTTTTCCATTGTCACTTCGTATTTGTAATGGAACGCGTCTGTTCATAAAGTTTCTTAAAAACAACAAAAAAGCATCGGTTGACAAGCCGACAACATCTTCAAAATCTATTGCTCTGATAGCAATATATGTAAACTGAGCAACCCAACGCTTATCTTGGCTTTGACGTATATATAGATCGACACCAGTATATGTAAAAGGACGAACGAACGATGTTATTCTATCCGTCGAATTGGTTCTATCCATTTGAGATTGAATTGGTCTTGCATTTCTGATTTTACAACTAACGCACTAAATCTCGATTTTCTTCACCAAACTTCTCAACGATGGGATCCTGTACCTATTTCTAATATTTCCAATTACATTCGACGTACAGTGAAATCAAGGTAATGTAAACTTATAAAAACCGCTGTTCTTCACATTATCGAATTTGTTCACATTTTCTATAGCAGAAATGTATAACTTCATTCTAGGTTATTATGTCTAACAGCAGCCTACAAAGAATTGAAACTATATTCATTATTTTAAAAGCATACAATTTATACGAATCATAAAGTATGTGCATATACGAGTGAATCCGTTTAGCTTTTTTCAGCATCAACATACCGGAAGGTTTTTATTATTTTTATTTTATTTTTTATTCGGTTGTTAGCAATTCCCAAAATTAGCAAATAAACAAACGAAAATTCATAGAAATTGTGTGCACTATTTAGAGAGTTCATATAAAGAAATTAGTAGGGCTGTTTTTCTTTAAGATTGAATAACTAAGCTGCAATAACAAAAACCAAAATTAAAAGTTAAAATTTCACTTAAAATAAAAAATTCCTTTTTAATCTTGTCGCCAACAGCAATATCAATGTGTGTATAAAAACTAATTTTGAAAAAAAAAATAATTTTATGTTAAAAACTGTGGACTTAGTTAGTTTAAGGCAAATTTGTAGTTATCGAGGCCAACCGAGTCCAAAAA
The DNA here is from genome assembly GCA_947397865.1 of Polietes domitor. Classification (NCBI taxonomy): domain Eukaryota; kingdom Metazoa; phylum Arthropoda; class Insecta; order Diptera; family Muscidae; genus Polietes; species Polietes domitor. The sequence continues at coordinate 89,659,098 of OX377618.1, read as the reverse complement.
AGTCAACAGAAAATATTTTTTGGAAATTTTTTTGATACAAATATTTATATTGTAGTTGGCGGCAATGTGATAAAATATTTTTTTATTTTGAGCTTAGAATTAAATTTTATTAACGTTTTTGTTATCCTGGCTTAAAGAAAAAACCCTAGCCTAGTGTTCACATTACGCGAGTTCACTGTATTCTGGTGGCAGTTCTTCCGGTGAAAGAGTTCAACAATCAGTTGGGATGTGATTGAGCTAAAAATTAAATTTTATTAAAGTTTTTGTTATCCTAGCTTAAAGAAAATCAGCCCTAATGTTCACATTAGTGGGTAGTTCACTATAGTGGAAGTTCACATTACCGCGAGTTCACTATATTTTGGTGGCAGTTCTTCCAGTGAAAGTGTTCAACAATCAATTGGGATAGTTTGTGATTAAATATTTATATTGTAGTTGGCGACAATGTGAACAAATATTTTTTATTTTGAGCTAAACATTAAATTTTATTAACGTTTTACCGCGAGTTCACTGTATTCTGGTGGCAGTACAACAATCAATTGGGATAGTTTGTGATCTTTGGGAAGTATGATAGGTCGTTTTAGGCCATTCCTTCTCACTATGTAGCAAGTAATCTGGACCACTTTACCATCGTCCTTCAGGAATGTAGTTGTCGTAATATTCGCCGGATTCTAGGCTGTAGGACACCAACACCAATCCTCTGTTTGCACATATTGCTTACTTCCTATGATCGGATCTGATCCATCTTATAACAGTATACGAGTCACCCCAATAAACTATCGTACAACGCGATCATGACATTCCTCAACAGCGCCCTTCAAACGGCAGGGAGAGGGGATTTTCAACTGCAGTTACGTATTTGACTCTGTTTTGTTTTTCTTTTTCTCTGTTCTAATGGTGGGCGACTTTAAAGTACAATTTGCCAATGTACGAGTGGTGTGAGCGATTTTTTTGTCGTGTACGCTCATGTATATTTCCATCGGCCTGATTTTTTTGCTCTTGTGAGACTCAGATGTGTGTGGATTCTGATCCATAGGATTTTCACATTCCTGGGTATCACACTCTATATCTTTTTATCCCCCACAGAGGTCTTGTGGTATACGTACGCAACGATATAGTGTTTCAGAGCCAGCGTAACTTAAACTCAGAAAATCCAGAATTTAACTCCCTTTGGGTTAAATTCAAGATTGGAACACACGTACTACATTTCGGATTTGCGTATAGAAGTCCAAACGCGGAAAGGGAGGTATCCCTAAATGGCTTTGACGCCTTTCCGATTCAATTACAAACATTTTAGAGGATTGCCTTGACAGTGAAATCGTGGTTGATGTCATAATTATAATTCCTATTGGCTTGCCCATTCGAGTCACTCAACACCGGAGGTCAATACGTCGAGCGCATAATGATTGGACGGAACTAGTGAATGAACGACACCAAAATACTCATGATATTTTTCTAACTTTACACCCTGAAAAGTATGAAGTTAAATTTCTAGCACCTCTTGGTAATTCGGATCATTGTATTGTTTCAACATCCTTTTCGTATTCCGCTCTTCCAGCATTTCAATTGGAAACTTTGCTTTCTAAATGGCGATATAGATGCTGCGGCTGAAGTGATTGAAAATACTATCTTGATTGGAATGAAGTCATTTATTCCAATTAAAGTTATTTCGGATAAACCATCTAATAAAAGATGGTTTAACCAGACATGCATGACTGCTGTCAGATCCAAAGAGGAAGCGTTCAGGAAATGTTGTTTAAATAAAAATGCCACCACTGATCTGCTACACAAGCAGACAAGAACCACGTGTGCCAGGGTACTTAGACGTGAAAAGTTTCTGTACGAACAACGTCTTCGTGCCAAAGTTCTTTCTTCTCCCAGGGGAAGTAAGAGCTTTTGGTAATTTGTAAGAAGAGTAAAGGATAACCCCTCATCAATCCAAACTCTTGTTAAAGATGACCAGATATTCACTAACCCGGTTGCCTAATCTAACCTATTGGCTGAAATGTTTGCAAGGAATTCATCCTTGCCGGAAAGCAATCAACCACTCCCCGTGGTCGGAAATGTATTAAGTTCCATGCCTCAGATATTCTTCGAACACTTGGAGTTAAAAGGGTTCTCGCAAATCTCGACGTAAATAAATCTTCAGGCCCGTAATAAATCTGGCATTTCAGCACTTATCCTATGTAAGTGCTTTTCGACGCTTGCCCGTCCCCTTCATAATATTTTCTTTATATTATTATTATTATTAAGTCTATAAATACAAATATATCCTTACAGACTAGAAAACTAATGTACACTTAGAAACTACTTTATAATTAGTTATTTAAATACAATAGATAGAGTTTTTATTTTCCGATAATTCAATTATGTGGTAGTATTTATTAAATTGAACACGCAAGCGGCGGAAAGGATCATTATTAGCGTAATTTGTGCGGAGGTAGTCAATGTGAATTAACTGAAAATGTCTAGTAGGCCTTTGAGATATATTTATAAACATTATATTCATGATGAAATTTGAATCTATGTTGCCATGGATACCATTCATCAGGAAAGTAATATTCAGCATAGTACGACGACTTCTCAAAGAAGGTAACTTAATGAGATTAAGCCTAAATTCATATGATGGCAGTGTGCGGTGGTTCCACCCACGTCCACGTAGACAAAATAAGACGGATGGTTTTTGAACAGATTCAATGTTGATATGAAATGTGAAGTCAAAAGTTCAGACGTTGAACTAATAAGATTCTGAGGTCCAGAAAGGTATTTACAGTCTCGAGTTCGTGATGACCAAAGAAATAATTGGTTGGTTTGAATATAAGTTATTATAAAGCAATTTATTACCACCGAAAGATATTGCGATTGTCTGTTTTAATGATACGCATATTGTCCCAAGCTAATATAAAAGGCACGCTTATCTATTTTTACATTTTAATTACCAGCAGTAAATTTTAGCAGACTGCAAACTCTTTATCAGTGTGAATGGTGACGTAAGATTGCAGAATAACTGCTGTTATGCCAGAAAAACTGTTGCAATAGCAGTGTCTGCTGATAGGCAGACACTGCTTTTTTCTTTTTTTTCAAAAAGTTGCTTGAAATTACATACATATATATTTTGAAGAAGTATAACACAAAAAACGATCGAATTCCTCCGCGCTTGACCCTTTTCAGGCCCCGCATTTTTTCTATGATAAATGAGAAAATGATGTCTAATGAGTTTTTAATTTATACAGGAGTTACATGAGTAACAGGATGTTTACTCAAAATCTTTATACGCATATTCCGATTAAATAAAAATATTTGGAAATATTTCTTCATTTTTTAATCTTTAGTATGTATAAATTCGAATACGAACAAGACGAAAAACATGACAAAAAAATTCAGTAAGTTAAAACTCATTTCTTATTGTTTCGCAAAGTAGATTTTAAAATAGAGACCTAAACGCAGAGAAAAAATGCATTACGTAGAAACGAAATTTTAGACACATGAACATCGTTTTTGAGTTTCTTTTGTGGGAAAAATTAGTTTGTTTGCGGTAAATATGTCATCAGTTGTTGTAAATGAACAAAGAGAAATATGTTTACATATCGAGGGCTTATATTCATAAGTGGCTATGAACCATTTTCTCGAAAATGAGTTTTTGATGCCAAACTATTCTCAGATTTGCATGTCATCTGTCATACAAATTTGGAGAAGAAATTTTGTTCTAAAGCCTTTTTTCAATTTTTTCTGATTTGGCTGTCTACTCACACGTTGAATTTTTGACTTCAAAAGTGGCTAGGAACATAAAAATAAAATAAATAATATAGTTCAAAAATAGAGCAGCATATAACCGAAGGTTGTAATTCACTACAACGCATTTGTTTAAAGCATTTTTCTAGACTTAGGGCATATCGCATTATCAAATTCCATCATTACGCGGTTAATATCATTTTGGTTCCCAAGTTATCAGGCTAAAATAGGATAAATAGTGGCTGTAAAGTCAAAAATTGTGAAAATTATCTTTATCTTTAGTAACTTTTTATCATATTGATAATACAAATATTTGTATGGCATATGATTGCTGACTTCATTCGGAATATTTGTGTCAGAAAAGTTTCAGAATCCTGAACAGAGAAAGTTTAAATATAAGCCATTGCAACCGCGAATTTTGGATTATTCAACAATTGCAGCGATTTTCGCGACTGACTTCATAAATGCTACAAGCGACATTGGTTCTTAATACACTAAAAAATCAGTCGGATCCGTAGGCTAGATCGCGAGAAAATCAAAAATTTCATGTGTGAAAATCATTTAAGCCATATTTGCCGCTAATTTTCCAAAAATATGAAATTTGTATTATTTGTTTACCATGCCCTACGCAATATCCACTTTTTGTAAAAAAAAATGGAAAAAGGGGATAAAAATGGTACCAATCTGAGGGATGAACCTGGAATCCTTAAATTCGCTGTGTACATTCCAGAAAATGCATTTTCTACACAACATTGCCAACATTTCAGAGTTGTCAGATATGGCGATTTCTCGCCAAACGTGGCGAATTTTAAATATGCTTGGCGACTTTATTTTTGATTTGGCGAAATGGCGATTTTTTGGTGATTTATAAAATAGTTGACGATTTTCTTGGCTAATTTTAGAAAATTTTAAATCTGATTTTATTATATTGACGTTACTTTGTAGAGAAATATATTACAATTTGTATGCAACTCATAGATATGCATTGATGTCAAACCGAACACTTTTTATATTACCATTTCCGATTTCTTTGCAACTTAGTAGGATAACTGCACTCCATAAAATATTTGATTTATAGAGGACAAAAAAAGAATTTTGTTAAAAGATATGATCAATTGAGAATTAGTAAAATCAAGATAAAAGGATCAAGGTAGGAACATTGAAAATGGTATTGTGTGAAAACGCGTATTTTTTTACTTAAACAGTAAAAAATAGGCATATTCGCGTCGATTATATGAAAACCATGTACATTTTAGAATTGAGAAATAATAATAATTAAAAAAACTGTAATAAATGTAGACGACCGAAAACGCTATTTTTGAACGACTTTTCTTCTAAAACAGATTTTTCAAAATTCACAAATCTACATGCTTTTATTTCCTTTTTCGTTCCATTTGAAAACCCTGAAATAATATTTAGGAGACTTTGTCCACGAAAATGGGAGAAAGAGATCAACTCAATATTAGAAACTGCTTCATAAAGGAGAAAAAGTATATTTTTTAATGTTAATTGTTTTTTAAGCAGTAATCCCTGCGATGAAAGTGCATTCTGCATTATGAATTGCCTAAACTAAGAACATTTTCAACTTTTATTAAGAACTAGAAGTACCATGCGAAAAAGCCAGTTAGTTATTATTAGTTTTATCCGTCTTTGATTATCGATAGTATTTTGTTGATTTGATTCTGGCTGAAGTTAACAAAAGGCAAAGTGAGACCTTTATTTTAGCTGCAACAATAAAGGTCTCACTTTGCCTTTTTGCTAATTTTGGGTTCTGCTGAAGACTTCAGCACAACCTTTGGTCTTGAATCAAAATAAATGACAACACATACAACATAACAGACCAACAATACATACAAACAATTACTAAGAACTTTTTTATTAAATCTTCAAACAATTATTGTTGTACACTATTAAAAGTTCATAAGATATTGCTCTGGTCAAATGTCAAGAAGTGGTATCTGTTAAATAAAACGAAACTTTTCCGAACAATTTGGTGTCCATTAGCAAAATTAGCATTACACAATCTTGAAATTGGCACAATTCGTTTAGATCTTTTGCATTTTTCATAACCTTTGTTCGAAATTCAAGAAAGTGTCCACGATTTTTTATGTTGCACTTGATGTTCGTTTTTTTTTATTCAATCTTTATTTAATTATTGTATCTTTCACAAAGTGATACTATCAATAAGTGTACAGATCTTAAATAAGTAACAAATATTTTATTATTGCTTGCCACAGCTTACAATAACATATGTGAATATACGTATGCTTCTTAGTGAATCATGTCGACAGTATCTCGTTTCTTCAGACGGTTATGGCCGCCATAACTTCTTAGGTCCCTTGTTAATGCATTTGGATGTGTAGCTAGGTTGTTGAGGTAGTTTCTACAGTTTAGAATAATTTCTTCCTTAACGGTTGCCATGTTTAAATCGCAATGTATATTTGAGTTTTTTAAGTACCATGGTGCGTTTGTAATCTGTCTCAGGATTTTGTTCTGTATTCTTTGTATTTTATCAATGTTCGAATTTGATGCAGTTCCCCAGAGCTGAATGCCATACATCCATATTGGTTTAATTATAGTCTTGTATATAAGCAATTTGCAGTCGAGTCCAAGTTTGGAGTTACGATTTATGAGCCATGCGAGTTGTTGCGATTTAAGTTTTATTTGGGTAAGTTTAGAATCAATGTGGGTTTGCCAAGAGAGTCTGCGGTCAAGATGGATTCCCAAGTATTTGATGGAAGTATGCTGGAGAGTACTTAGGCCATTAATGCTAATTGGTGGACATATGTTCTTTCGCAGAGTAAAAGTGATATGTATGGACTTTTGTTCGTTTACTTTTATTCTCCATTTATGGAGCCAATTCTCTAATAAAACTACATATTCTTGAAGAAGACCAGATGCGACGATGTGATTCTCATGGACACTTGAAATTGCGGTGTCATCGGCGAACGTTGAGATATGGACCAGATTGCTAGTAGGCATGACGGAGGTATATAGAACATATAACAGTGGACCTAAGATGCTACCTTGGGAGACGCCGGGTTTTATAGAAATTTCCGAAGATATGTAGCTTTTGTGTTTAATTATGAACTTGCGGCCAAGAATGTAATTTTCTAGCAGATTGTGTGTATTAGGAGGCAGAAACATTTTAATTTTGTGAATTAGGCCTTCGTGCCATACTTTATCGAAAGCTTGAGAAACATCAATGAACAGAGTTGAGCAGTATTTTTTTTTCTTCAAGAGCATTGCGTATATTTGTTACTAGCCTGTGAACTTGTTGAGTCGTGCTGTGGTTTTTACGAAACCCGAACTGGTGGTTTGGGATGATGTTATTATCGTTTAGGAATTTCATGAGTTTGGCGTTAAGCAGCTTTTCAAAAAGTTTGGACATGTTAGGGAGAAGACTTATCGGTCTGTAAGAGTTTGCTTTTGTAGGGTCCTTTCCTTCTTTATGAATCATGGTGATAGATGATGTTTTCCAAACTGTGGGGTAATACCCGAGACGTGATATAGCATTGAAGATTAAGAGAACAAGTTTTTTTGTCACTTCCGGTAATTCAATTATCATTTTGTTAGTTATTAAGTCATGTCCTGGGGCTTTTCTTGGATTTAATGCTCTAATTTCTTTTTAAAGATATTTGAATGAGAAGCTCCATGAAGACTGCGAGATTTGATGTGGAATTGGAGGCAAGTTGTGAGTAATGACAGCAGGATTCGGTGAGAATACCTGACGCAGATAGTTAGCAAATACTTCTCCTTTTTCAAAATCACTTCTTGCCCATTGACAATTTGGTTTGCGTATAGGTTAGTCGGTATTCACTGGTCGTTTGAAATCTTTTGCTGCTCGCCACAATGAGTAATTGGATTTGGCTGTATGGTCTAGTTGATCAACAAAACTTGAGAATTCATCTTCCTTTTTGTTTCTTAAAAGTGTTTGTAGTTTCCTACTGCATTCGTTGAGCAGCGACTTAAGCCTCGGTGATCGATTTTGTTGCCACAGTCTCCTTGCTCGTCTTTTTTCTCTCACTAGTTTTTCGATATCCAAGAACGAAATATTTGTTGTGGATGATTTTGGTGTAGATGAAGAACGTAGTGTAGATGATGTGGATACCTCTGCTGCCAGAAACAGATATTGTATTATAAAGACTGCGGCCTTTTGGCGAGATGTGAACCCCATTGGCGGAAGGAATATCAGGTATTGGAAGGAGGAAAGAGGGAGTAGTGTCTGTTGACATCTGTTTTGAATCTCTGAATGTCGTAATTGGAGGGAAAGATATTTGCCGGAAGTCGATTCCACATATGGATAGTACGGGCGACGAACGAATTTATTCTGTAATGCGTAGTGCGGCCGGTTGTCCAATCGACAACAAATGGGTGAGCGTTCCTGGAGAGTCGCGTATCTCTACCGAACGTTCTCACGGGCGGTATAAGATCACGAATTTCCGAAGAACAAACACCATGAAAGTATCGATAGAACAATGTCTTTATGGAATTTCAACAAAAAACATGTCTGAATCGGATGTCCAATGCATGCCCAGAACACGTTGTCATGACCCTAAAAACCGACTAAATTTTACCTATAGTTTCATACGTATACAGGGCCGTGCGCAGGGGGGGGTTTGGGGGTTCAAACCCCCCCAGAGAGGTTTCGAACATATACTTTTTAAAACCTTCTAGACTTTCTGAAGCAATAAAATATAGAATTTTTAAAGTTTATTTAAAATAACTCGTCTGAATTGGTAATTTTGCAGTAAATCATGTAAATTACATAAAAAATTGTGGACACTTTCTTGAATTTCGGACAAAGGTTATGAAAAATACAAACAAACTAAACGAATTGTGCCAATTTAAAGATTGTGTAGTGCTAATTTCGCTAATGGACACCAAATTGTTCGGAAATTTTTCATTTTTATTAACCGATACCACTTCTTGACATTCGACTAGAGCTATATCTTATGAACTTTTAATTGTGTACTGCAATAAAAGTTTGGAAATTTAATAACAAAATCGTTTAGTAATTTTAAAAAAGTGTAGATAAGAATCACTATGATATCATAATGAAATCTAAAATATTCTTAATAAAAGCAAATAATTTGCTTGATGCTTGTAGAGCGCAAAGATGTAACATTTGCGATTGGAAATTTTTATGGAGCTGTATCTAAATCTGAACCGATGTGTCCTATTTTCATCACAGATGCAACAACAACGGTTTCTATTACTTCCAATGTTTTGGGAGTGTGCAATTATTATACAAATCCATTTCGACAAACGAAGAAAACTGTTTGATATACATAAACTTATTTCTCTTTGTTCATTTACAATAACTGATGACATGTTTACCGCAAACAAACTAATTTTCCCACAAAAGAAACTCAAAAACGATGTTAACGTGTTTAAAATTTCGTTTCTACGAAATGCATTTTTTCTCTGTGTGTAGGTCTTTATTTTTAAATATACTTTAAAGTTGCGAAACAATAGGAAATGAGTTTTAACTTACTAAAATGTTTGTTATATTTATCACTTATGTCAAATATTTTTCAGAGTTAGTATTTTTTGTACATATGTAACAAGTATTATTCAAAAGAGAAACAACAAATTCAGCAACTTGGATCTACGTAGGAAAACGAAACTCTAAAATACCAATTATTTGGTTTTTTGGAATTAAAATTTCTAGTTGCTTCTTCTTGCATTTCATCGAATACAAAAAAACTGTATTTGTTATTTGAATTTATACATATTTAAGATTATAATAATAAAGAAACATTTCCAATTTTTTTATTTAATCGGAATATGCGTATAAAGATTTTGAGTAAACATCCTGTTACTCATGTCCTATATAAATTAAAAACCCCAAAACTCTTTAGACATCCTATTTAGACCCATACTTTGTCAAAAAGCATTTGGAATTTTCTGCATTTATCACAGAAAAATGCGGGACTGAAGGGCTTATGTTCGAAAGTTTCTATGAAACATTTTCTCGAACATGAGTTTCTGATGCCAAACTATTCTCAGATTTGGATGTCATCTGTCATATAAATTTGGAAAAGATTTTTCCTAAAGCCATTTTTTTTAATTTTCTGATTTGGCTATCCCCTCGCACGTTAGTTTGTGACTGCATAAGTGGCTATGAACATAAAAATAACAGAAATAAAATAGTTCAACAATGGAGCAGCATAAAACCGAAGGGTATAATTCGCTACAACGATTTTGTTTAAAACATTTTTCTAGATTTAGGGCATATCGTACTATCAAATTCCATCATTTCGCGTTAATAGCATTTTGATTCACCAGTTATCAGGCAAAAATAGGAAAAATGGTGGCTGTAAAGTCAATTTCTTTGGCATGTGATTGCTGACTTCATGGGAAATATTTGTGTATGAAAAGTTTCAGACTTATGAATGAAGAAGGTTAAAATATAAGGAATTGCAACCGCGAATTTTGGATTTTTCATCAATTGCAGCGATTTTCGCGATTGGCTACTTATATGTCACAAGCGACCAATCTGAATGAAGCTGGAATCTTTACATTCGCTATATACATCACAGAAAATGCGTTTTCTATACAACATTGTCAAGATTTCATGAAAAAAGTTATGGAGTTTACAATAAATCTTATTCTTATTTCAACATTCATAGTGCTCAATTTTAAACATACAAAAGTGGCTATGAACTATGAAACCGCGAATAGTAGGAAATTCTTTTTAATCGTAGCAATAGTAATCCTTTTTAGATTAAACTGTAGAAGAACGATTAATAATTTATAAAAGAAAATAAGTTTTTCGCTCTCCTGAAAAGTTGTGTTTTTGTTCACAGCCACTTATGAATATAAGCCCTCGATATGTATGTATGTAATTTCAAGCAACTACACTTAGAGAACAAGTCTGTTAATAAAAACAGCGATAGTCTGCTGCCTATCAACAGACACTTTTCTGCTATTACAGCTGTTTTTTGACATAACATCAGTTTTCTACAATCTTACCATTCACACTGCTAAAGAGTTTTCAGTCTGCTAAAATTGACTGTTGTTAATTAAAATATAAAAATAGATAAGCGTTCATAAGCGAGTTTAGCTCTAATTTTCTTTTATATTAGCTTGGGACAATCTGCGTATCATATATATTGCTAAAAACAGCAAACAGCTGTTTACCATCTCAGCAGATACAAATCTGCTGTGTCTTTTTTAACAGCAGAAAATCTGCTTTTTCAGTAGACTTTCTGATTTCTTTTACTGACATGTTCCATTGAGTGTACTGATGATGGATTACTGAAATGCAATTTTGTCGACAATGTCTGTCGGACGAATGTATCAAAATATTTCTCGAAGATCCTGGCAATTACATATGAGTGGTTTCAAAACGCTCCAGTAAAAATTTCCTAAAAAGCTGAAAAATTAACTAAGTATGTGTAAAGTTTCCTTCTTTCAAAGCCATAGTAAATAGTTCATTTACTAGAAAAAGGGTAGTACATTTACTTAAAAACATTTCTTTGGATCTAAAAAAATTGCTTAGAATTGAGTAAATTCAAACTTATGTGGAAGAATATTTCCAAGGTTTTAAGTGAGAAAAAAATCTGAAATTTGTTGTATTTAAAAATTCCATTTAGGAAATTTTAACTTAAAAATGTGTTTTTTCCTAAAATTAAGTTAAAATGTTTACTAAAATTTATGCCGAGTTCTTCATACATTTAAGTGTTAATGAACTTATAAAAAACATTCTTGAATATTAAATTAAGCAATTCTCGTTCGTTTGCAGAGACTTATTTCTTAAATACTTTATGAATTATTCTCAACAACCACTGCGAAGGCATCTATCTTGCCTTCGCAACATTCATGGAGTAATAGCTCAACTCCTTATGGCAGAGGTATCATGAAACTTTTAAAAAATATTTCATGTTGTCATTGTTTGTATCAGTTTTGCATACTCTGACGCAAAACTATTTGTTTGATTTTTTTTAGTTAAATTGAAGTTATTTTAATTTCACCCTTTTTCCTTGTATAAAATAAAATTTTCCTCAGTTTAAGTAAAAATTTACTCGTTTTGAGGAAAAAAATCAGCAAAATTGACCTCAGTTTGAGTAAATATTTACTTGATTTGAGTCAACATTTACTTAGTTTTAGGAAATTTTCAGCAAAATTCTACTAAGTTTAGTTTTAGGAAAATTTTGCTTAGATTTAGGAAAATTTCAGCAAAATTCAAGTGTAACCGTAACGGTTCAAACTCGGGAGGTCCAAATTTGATGTATCATAAACGTTGCACATACGGTAACGAGGACAATTAGGGCCCACACCACTTATTGAAAAGTCCTCTATTTTAGTCTGTTCACGTGAAACATGTCGATCAATCCATTGCATTATCATATTTTCCATTAATAGCCAGAGAATCTACTATATCTGCGTCTGTTTAATTACAAATGTTCTCCTTCTCAGTTTCCACCTTTTCTTGGTGTGCGGCCTACGGTCAAATGGTATTCCTTTATTTATTCCCCTACGTTGGATTTTTTCTGCTACTTTCTTCATACGACTTTGTGATATTACGCACAAAAAGAGTAGTAACACCTTCTAACGAGTAGCGAATGCACTGAGAGCCGCCTTTCTCCATCTAAGCTATGCTTCAGTTTTACTCGTTATTGTAAATCTCTTGTTCATTGGATTTCGTCCATACAACACCCTCACAAACTTTGTACAAAAGGTAATATTGTTTACGACAATAAATCGAGTTTTATTTGAAAATATTAAATTTTCGTATTTTTATTTATTTTCATCCTTGCTACGCAAACATTGGTCCACACGAGCCGGATACTTGCTTCCAGCAATTAATTGGTTTTTATTTTTTCTTCAAAGGCAAACCTGACTCCGTCAGCAACAACAACACCCACATAAATCAGCCATCTTCATAATATATATTATTAATAAAAGGTGCGTATTGTCAGTTTTATTTAAAAGTGAGCATATCGCGTTTGTTTATAAAGAAATATATTTCCGAAAAAAATAATAATAAAACGTTCGTTTTACAACATCGGTACCGCGTCGGTTTGTGTCTTTGTGTGATTCTCATACATCCAGACGGACGGACATACATCCGTACATTAGAACATATTTTCGTTACGCGAAAATAAAGATAAATATTAGAATATTGCCGTCGCATATTCAAAATATTTAGCAGTGAGTGAAATAAGAGAAAAGTGTGCTGTTAATAATTATTGAAACAGATAAATAAAGTGCTGTGTTTTCAACGTTGATCGGTGGTGTTTTTTTTGCAACAACAAAACATATGTATGCAAACGAGTAATTGCATTACTCTCGGTTAAAAGAAGAATAAACAAAACAACAACAACATACATTTGCTTACCATACGGCTCGAAGTTGCAAAACAACATCATCATACCCAACGGGCAGCGTATGAAAGAGTACATACGTACGTCAATACACACACAGCCATACATATATTTTCTCTTATGTATTAGCGCGGGTCGTTCTCGGTGCGATTTGAAATTTATTAGCGTGGGTCGTTCTTGGTTACATTAGAAATTTTTTATCGAATTTTTTCCGTTTCGTATCTCGGGTAGTATTATTGTTGGACTATCCGGATATAGTAAAAATTTTGGTTTCGCGGCACCGTGTACCCTACAGTCGGTCTTCTACACTGTCAGAAAAATATTTTAAAAATTTTTCGGTTTTCGGTTTATTTTTGATTTTTTTGTTTTTGCTTGATACGAGCGTACATTTATTGCGTGCATCATACAGTCCGTGCACCCTACTCTCGGTCAAGTGAACATACATAGGAATTTATATTTTTTTCCGAGTTTTCCATTGACTTTCTTTTACAGAGAAATATTTTGGGGCATTTTCGTGCTTCTAAATAAAAGTTCGTGTATTTTTCGATACACTGGGAAAAAAATCTGTGAGGTTTAATAATTTTTAATTAAAATTTTGGTTAAATCTAATAGCAATTTGGCCAAAGTTCGTGTATTTTTCGATACATTTTGCGGAAATTTGGTTGGGTGTGTTCGAATTAACTCATTTTTTAGTATTTTTAACTGATTTGGGAAGATTTCGAGCTCAGCTTTGAAAATTCAGTGTATTTTTCGATACATTGGACTATTTTTGGGGTTTCGTTCTACCTTATTGCTGGACTTTTTTCATTCATTTAGCATTTTCGTGCTTTTTCAAAATATTCAGGGTATTTTTCGGTACACTGTGAATGTTTTTGGATTTCTTTCTGAAATATTTTTTGGATAACTTTGAATAGTTTTCATTCATTTGGCACTTACGTGTATTTTCCTGGTATTTTTTAATACATTTAGCAAAGTTTTTACTTTTTTTGGGTTTTACTTAATTCTCGCTTGGTTCAATATGCCTCTCACTCCACTCGACTTCTTTATCAGAGCAACTGATGCTTTGGTAAAATTTGATGCGAACTTCAGTACCCTACGGGATGAAGACCTCGACATATATTCCCGTGAAATACAGGGTTCAGAAGCGAGAACATTATGGAGTAATGTTTAGGACAGGTACGATAAGTGTCTTAGTCATCTCCAAACTGCTCAGGATGCGGAGAAGGAGGACATAGATTCTGCTGACAGCAAATATGATGTAGCGTATAGGGCATTTGTACGTGTCCTCGCTGCTATTAATAGGAAATTGGATGAACTTCGAGCTACGCTGAAGTCATCCCCTCCGACTCCGCCCCGTATTTCTACGGATACATATTCGATAGATCATTTGGATTCTCCTTCTGATCGATCAGAATCTATAATGGAGCAGCAGGAACAGTGTGGAGGCAGCAACAGTATGGCTCACGGCCTTTCGTTGCCGCCATGCAATACTGACGTTTTCCATGGCGATTTCCTCTCATGGCATACATTTAGGGATCTTTTTTCAGCGGAATACATTAATAACTCCCGCTTAAGTGACATTGAACGGCTATGTCATTTGATTAGGAAAACGAGCGGTGAGGCTCGCGAAATTGTATCCAAATTTCCACTCACCCATCGCAGTTTTATTCTAGCCTGGCAAGCCTTGAAAGATGTGTATGATAACACTCGCATCTTGGTGAACAACCAGCTCAAGCTGCTTTTTGAGCTTCCGATCCTTGATAGCGAAAGTAGCTTAGGTTTGAAAAATTTGCAACGCGGAATAAATGGATGTCTTTCTGCAATGTCCATTTATGACGTAGCCACGGATAGTTGGGATCCTATATTAGTTTTTTTGTGTATTCAGCGATTGCCCAAAAGTAGTGTAACGTTATGGGAACAGAGTGTGAAGAATAAGTCGGCTTTGTCTTCATGGAAAGATTTGGATCTCATTCTTACGGAAAGAATACAAACGACGATTCCACGAAGAAGTCCGACTGTAGGAAGGTGGGTGCGCATTTTACATTTCTCTGTCCCAGACAATTTCATCAACTTCGTGATTGTCCACGATTTGGGGGCCTTTCGGTCTCCGACCGGTTTGACACCGTCAAACGTCATCACTGCTGTGTAAATTGCTTGATGCGTGGACACGAAGCTAGGAAGTGTGGAAGTATTCACAAATGTAGAAAATGCGAGAAGAGACATCATACTCTTTTGCATCGTGATACATCGAATTCTGAGGGTTCGGCTGTTGTAGCGAATCCTGCGGGGAGTTTGGTTCCGATCACACAGCATACTACTCCTCCATTTGTGAGTCCTTCGCTGTCGTCAACTTCTTCTGGAGGTTCATCTGGTGCTATAAATAGACAGGTATATCATGCTTCGCAGGATAGAACTGTGTTATTAGGGACAGCGATGGTAAATATCGTACACCAAGGTACTTCGTACCCAGCTCGGGCTCTTATCGACCCGGCGTCAGAGGCTTCGTTCATTACGGAACGATTGCAAAATCGCCTCAACATTCCGGCCAGTTCCACTCAGGCTAGAATATCGGGTGTAAATCAGTCATTCTCGGCTACTTCTCGAAAAATATGTTCTTTGTGTATAGGGTCTATTTTGGATACGGCGCTGTTGATGGAAACTAATGCCTTAGTTCTTCCGCATATTTCGGGAAACTTGCCATCTTTTTCAACGAAATCAGATGTGACTTCTGGTTTGCCAAATATTCGTTTGGCCGATACGCATCTTTTTGATTGTCGACCTGTGGACCTTTTACTGGGAGCAGATCTTTATCCGAGAATTCTCTTGGAAGGAACTCTTCAAAACGTATTAAGTCCATTGATCGCGCAAAACACGGTCTTTGGCTGGATCATTACTGGTCCCGTTTCCTCTTCGTACATTCGAGTTTTTTCTACATCCATTGAGTTCGCCGAAGAAGATAATCTTAACAAGAATCTTCTTCGATTTTGGGAACTTGAGGAGACCCCGAGAAGGTCTATGTTTTCTCCTTCGGACAAATTTTGTGAAGACAATTATAAACTGACGACCCGTAGAGATTCGGAGGGGAGATATATTGTTACACTTCCCATTAAATCTGAATTCTGTGGACAACTGGACTTAGGACAATCAAGGGGAAATTGTTTACGACAATTTCTGCGCAACGAGGCCTCTCTCCTGAGAAAACCACATATCAAGACAGTTTATGACGGGGTGGTAAGGGAATATTTGGACTTGGACCATATGAGGTCAGTTTCAGCCCCTTCTTCGGCAACCCCCACAGTATGTTACTTGCCTCATCATCCGGTAATTAACCCGGATAAAAAGACTACCAAACTTCGAGTGGTTTTTAACGCCTCAAATAATACATCAAATGGGAAGAGTCTTAACGATATTCTTCATATAGGTCCGACCTTACAATTAGATCTAGTTCTCATTCTGAGGTGGAGACTATTTAGATTCGTTTTCAACTGCGATATTACGCAGATGTACCGCCAGATTAGAGTCGATTCGGCCCATACTCCTCTGCAGAGAATACTCTTTAGGGATTCTCCTCAAAAGATTGTTCAAGATTATGAGCTGCAGACGGTGACCTTTGGAATTAACTGTGCTCCATATCTAGCCATACGGACGTTATTACAACTGGCCGATGACTCTGAAGACGAATTTCCCCATGCTGCACACATTCTACGAAAGTGCATGTACGTTGACGACCCGTTAAAAGGGTTACCATGATCTGGAGACTGCATTGACCTCTCGTGTTCAATTAATTTCAGCTTTGTCTTCTGCGAAATTCGAATTGAGGAAATGGACGTCGAATGACCGGATTATTTTAGAATGTTTTCCTACGGAACATTTAGTCGATGCGAAGCTTCTCACTTTCGTGGAAGCTAGTAGTTCTAAGCCAATGGGTATTCGTTGGAATGGTCAGATAGATTTATTCTATTTCAATATGACTCCACCGGAGTCGGCCATAGAAGAAGCGCCATTGCACATCGTGAATCGATACAGAAAATTTAAGTCTTTAAATCAGCAATTCTGCCTACGGTGGAAAGATGAGTATCAAAAAAATTTGCATAAAAGATATAAATGGAAATTTCCGCAGCGCGATGTTCAAATAGGCGATTTAGTTGTTATTCGAGACGAACAACTGCCTCCCACTTCGCGGAAATTAGGTCGGGTAAATGACGTCCATCCGGGCATCGACGGTCGCGTTAGAATCGCGGATATTCGAACGGGAAACGGTGTTGTAAGACGACCTATAGTAAAGCTGGTCACTTTGACCCAGTAATTTAAAGCGTTTTCGTTATACTATCGCGCCATTTCTATTTTCGTAGAACAATGGAAAGCATCAGATCGCTTTTTGTGTCCCTCCCTGATTACGAGGATGACGTTCCCATGTCTGACGAGGAAAAAGGCTCCGCCGAAGTTCAGTTAGACGTGGTAACAGCTCCGAATGAGTCGGTTCCAGCTGTCGAGCAGGCCCCTGACGTCGGGATAACCCCAGTCGTCGCGCCCTTTCAGGGTGTCGTACCGGCGCTCTCAGTTGTCCCGCCGCCGGGGGTTGATTCAGCTCCTGCTGATGTCACGGCGTCTAACGTTCCGGGCTCGAATAGTCGACGTCTATGGTGTGGTCAGCAGTACTTATGGTCTCTACGAGCTGTGGTACTGCGAATCTGGGTTCTACGAGCTATATAGGGTTTTTGTTAATTAGTATGTAAGAAAAATTAAATCGAAAATAAATGCTCATAAAACTGACAACTACCCCTTTTATTTCCCTTAGCAATAAGTGTATATACATATTTATATTACATTACGGTTTGATTGAAATTGCTTAATTTTCTTTACAACATAGCGGGATGTTGCAAGGCGGGCGGCAATGTTTAATTACAAATGTTCTCCTTCTCAGTTTCCACCTTTTCTTGGTGTGCGGCCTACGGTCAAATGGTATTCCTTTATTTATTCCCCTACGTTGGATTTTGTCTGCTACTTTCTTCATACGACTTTGTGATATTACGCACAAAAAGAGTAGTAACACCTTCTAACGAGTAGCGAATGCACTGAGAGCCGCCTTTCTCCATCTAAGCTTTGCTCTAGTTTTTACTCGTTATCTTGTAAATCTCTGGTTCATTGGATTACGTCCATACAACACCCTCACAAACTGTTGTACAAAAGGTAATATTGTTTACGACAATAAATCGAGTTTTATTTGAAAATATTAAATTTTCGTATTTTTATTTATTTTCATCCTTGCTACGCAAACAGCGTCTGTCATCGATACATTCGCGCATTCACATCTATCCATTCATTCATCTATGAAGTCATATATCGTATCCTCAATATAACAATAGGCTATGTGCTCATAGGCAATTGTTTTTTATTGCATATTTAGAATCTCCATCATTGTTTCTATATCTGGTCAAAATTTGGTAAAATTCTAGTTCCACAAAGTGGCTCAAAAGGTCACGGAAAAAATAGCGTATAATTTAATTTTCAAAAATTTCGTTCAATAATCGTTTACTTTAAATTTACTCTCCAAATTATTTAGGAGAATAATTATGTATACGCATATACTTCATTTAAATCTGTAAAAATCTAATGTATCAAAACTTTGCCACCTAAAATGGCGTATCATAATATACACTATTATTTGATAAATATTTTTATTTTGCGCATTTGTATACCCCACATAGGCTGTTGTATTGTCAATACAAATTACAAACGTATTGTCAACTATTGACAAACACAGTAGCCTATGCAACGTTTACGTTGTTTTGACAGGTGGATGATTGCGAGAGAAATATTTTTAGTATTTGAGATTTCAGTTCGAAGTGGAAGCTTTCTCGTTAAAAACATGGATTTGCCAAGTTCAAGTGAGTATCTGCTATCAAATAATGTAAGTGGATTGAATATAGGTGAATAAAATGTCAACAGGATGTGCCAGAAACCCTAATTGTTGAAATTGCTCCAGAGTTTTGTGACTGGACGGGAGTAGGAGACTTCTCTGTGGGACCGTGTGCTATAATGATACCTGAAACAGATGAAGAGGATGGACTTCTCTGCAGGATCGTCGGACGATTATGTCTAAAATTCGGACGAAGGCGTAGACGTGTTGGCAGATTATTTAGAAAATTCAGTGATCAAGCGAGCAGATGCCCTGCAGATGAAATCGTAGAGTGTGGTGATACTGATACCGCTCACCCTTTATAAGTTCAAATTTCGAAATATAAATTAGATTTGCGCTTCTACGTTGTCAGAGGAATTTACACACCAAATTTCACGACTATAGCTGCAATACTTTAGTTGGTACAATTTGTATCCCTTGTTGTCCCGCTCACCACCTATAAGTTCAAATTCCGTTTAAATTTCGCTTCTACGTTGCCAGAGGAATTTACACTCCACATTTCACGGCTAAAGCTGCAATACTTTAGTTGGTACATTTTTATCCATTTTGTGCCGTTCACCCCTTTAAAGTACAAAAACGCATTTATATTGTGCTTCTATATGGTTTTCACGATTCTAGCTATAATAATTTAGTTGGTACCAGTTTTATCCCTTTTTCCCCCGCTCACCCTTTATAAGAATAAATTTCGAAAAATCAATTTTGATTGCGCTTCTACAGAGTAGTTTATATACCGAATTTCACGATTCTATCTGTAATTCTTAAGATGGTACCATTTTTTATCATTTTTTGTCCCGCTCGTCCCTTATAAGTACAAATTTCGAAAAATCCATTTATGTTACAAGTCTACGTTGTCGGAGAAATGTAGATACCGATTTTCACGAATATAGCTGCAATACTTAAATTGGTACAATTTTTATCCCTTTTTCTCTCTTTCTTCCCTTAAAAGTACAAATTTCGAAAAATCCATATTTGTAGCTCTGTATGGTCATTGCAAGGAACACACCGAATTTCCGTTTAGTCAGGACGAAGGTTCGATGTTTATCCCTTTTTGTCCCATTTTACCCACTAAAAGTACGAATTTCGTAAAACCCTTTCTTAGTCGACGTATACGTCATATTTGTGAACTACCCTGAAAATTTCATGACCCTGACTTCATAGTCAGGGGGCTGGTCAATGATAAGTCTCTTTTATATATGAAGATAATAAATATGTTTTAATTCTTTATCATGAAATGTTGAAAATATTCAATTCAAATATAATATATAATTCAAATATAATTGAATTTTTCCATTTTTTAAAAAAACTGAAGTTGTTTAAAATTGGCGGTTTTTGACGATTTCTGACAATAGATTTGGCAATAGAGGTCTTTATATAATAATAAGTATTTATATATTTGAGCATTAATTGCTATGTGCTTAATTCAACATTCATAATGCTGAATTTTAAACGTGCATTCAATTTAAAAGTGGCTAGAACCATAAAACCGCGAATAATAGAAAATTTCGAAAACTTTTTAATCGTAGCAACTAGTAATCCTCTTTAGACTAGACTGTAGAAGAATGATTCATAATTACTCTTAAAATTAAGGAGAAAATCTGTTTTCGCTCTCCTGAAAAGTTGTGTTTTTATTCATTGCCAGTTATGAATATAAGCCCTCGATAGATCAAACAGTTTTCTTCGTTTGTTGAAATGGATTTGTATTATCACTAGCAGTACCCGCTGCTTCGCACGCGAAAAAGTCAGTTATTTGTTAATTTTATCCGTTTCTGTTATCTATTTATTTAATTTTCTTTTGGTGGATATAGATAAATCTAAAATGTAATTTTGGAAACATCCTATTATATAGCACTCACACACAGTCAAAGTAATGTGCTTTTCGATATGCACTATTTTAGCTGAATTCCTTCGTATGTATAATTTTTATCATTTTCTACCAAGTTTTGAACAAAAAATTACCACCATTTTATCCTCGATCTCATGTTTCTAGATGCATCCAGCAACTTTATAACTTTTGCACCTCTTTCCCAAAAAGTACACATTTTGAAAAACCACTATAGGTAACATGTGTGTTTGCTTCCCCTAAAAATATGTACTTTATTTGGTAACCCAATTATTTCTTGTCGGGACGTATCGTTGTATTAAGTACAAATTTTGAAATATCCATTTATGTTCCGCGTTTAAGTAATTAAAGGACTGTACACAATTTGTATCCCTTTTCATCCCGCGCATCCCTTAAAAGTACAAATTTCGAAAGTCCAATCTTACTGCGTTACTACGTGGTCAGAGGAATTTACATACTAAATCAAGGAATCCATTTCTGTTGCAAGTCTACGTTGTCAGAGGAATTTACACTCTAAATTTCTCGACTGTAGCTGCAATACTTTAGTTGGTACCATTTATCCATTTCGAAAAATTCTTTTAGATTAGCGCTGCTAAATTGTCAATACTTTAGTTGGTACTACTTTTATCCGTTGCCAGAGGAATTTACACTCCAAATTTCACGATTGTAGCTACAATACTTTGGTTGGTACAATTTTTATCCCTTTTTGTCCCACTCACCCCTAATAAGTAAAAATTTCGAAAAATCCATTTAGATTTGGAATTTACATACCAAATTTCAAGACTATAGCTGCAATACTTAAATTGGTACAACTTGTATACCTTTTTCCCCCACGCCCCTTTAAAGTAAAATTTTCGAAAAATCCAATTTTACTTCGCTTTTATATGGTCAGAGGAATTTATATATCAAATTTCACGATTCTAGGTGTAATACTTTAGTTGGTACCATTTTTATCCCGCAAGCCCCTTAAAAGTACAATTTTCGAAAAATCCAATTTTACTTCGCTTTTATATGGTCAGAGGAATTTACATACCAAATTTCACGATTCTATCTGTAATACTTTAGTTGGTACCATTTTTATCCCTTTTTGTCCCGCTCGCCCCCTAAAAATACAAATTTCGAAAAATCCAATTTTACTTCGTTCCTATGTGGTCAGAGCAATTTACATACCAAATTTCACGATTCTAGGTGTAATACTTTAGTTGGTACCATTTTTATCCCTTTCTGTCTCGCACGCCCATTAAAAGTACAATTTTCGAAAAATCCAATTTTACTTTGCTTTTATCTGGTCAGAGCAATTTACATACCAAATTTCACGATTCTAGGTGTAATACTTTTGTTGGTACCATTTTTATCCTTTTTTGTCCCGCACGCCCATTAAATGTACAATTTTCGAAAAATCAAATTTTACTTCGCTTTTATATGGTCAGAGGAATTTACATACCAAATTTCACGATTCTAGATGTAATACTTTAGTTGGTACCATTTTTATCTCTTTCTTTCCCGCTCGTCCCTTAAAAGTACAAATTTCGAAAAATCCAATTTCGCTTCGTTTCTATATGGTCAGAGGAATTTACATACCAAATTTCACGATTCTATCTGTAATACTTTAGTTGGTACCATTTTTATCCCTTTTTGTTTCTATATGGTCACAGCAATTTACATACCAAATTTCACGTTTCGAGCTGTAATACTTTAGTTGGTACCAGTTTTGTCCCTTTTTATCCCGCTCTTCCCTTAAAACTACAAATTTCGAAAAATCCAATTTTACTTCGTTTCTATATGGTCAGAGCAATTTACATACCAAATTCCACGATTCTTGGTGTAATACTTTAGTTGGTACCCGTTTTATCCCTTTTTGTCCCGCTCGCCCCTTAAAAGTACAAATTTCGAAAAATCCTATTTTACTTCGATTTTATATGGTCAGAGGAATTTACATACCAAATTTCACTATTCTATGTGTAATACTTTAGTAGGTACCAAATTTCGAAAAATTCAATTTTACTTCTCTTTTATATGGTCAGAGGAATTTACATACCAAATTTCACGATTCTAGGTGTAATACTTTAGTTGGTACCATTTTTATCCCTTTTTGTCCCGCTCGCCCCTTAAAAGTACAAATTTCGAAAAATTCAATTTTACTTCGCTTTTTTATGGTAAGAGGAATTTACATACCAAATTTCACGATTCTAGGTGTAATACTTTAGTTGGTACCATTTTTATCCCTTTTTGTCCCGCTCGCCCCTTAAAAGTACAAATTTCGAAAAATTCAATTTTAGTTCGCTTTTTTATGGTAAGAGGAATTTACATACAAAATTTCAGGATTCTAGGTGTAATACTTTAGTTGGTACCATTTTTATCCCTTTTTGTCCCGCTCATCCCTTGAAAGTACAAATTTCGAAAAATCCAATTTCACTTCGTGCCTATATGGTCAGAGGAATTTACATACCAAATTTCACGATTCTATCTGTAATACTTTAGTTGGTACCATTTTTATCGCCCCCTAAAAATACAAATTTCGAAAAATCCAATTTTACTTCGTTTCTATATGGTCAGAGCAATTTACATACCAAATTTCACGATTCTATCTGTAATACTATAGTTGGTACCATTTTTATCCCTTTTTGTCCCGCTCGCCCCCCAAAAATACAAATTTCGAAAAATCCAATTTTACTTCGTTTTTATATGGTCAGAGCAATTTACATACCAAATTTAACGTTTCGAGCTGTAATACTTTAGTTGGTACCATTTTTGTCCCGCTCTTCCCTTAAAAATACAAATTTCGAAAAATCCAATTTTACTTCGCTTTTATATGGTCAGAGCAATTTACATACCAAATTTCACGATTCTAGGTGTAATACGATTGTTGGTACCATTTTTATCCCTTTTTGTTAAATGTACAATTTTCGAAAAATCCAATTTTACTTTGCTTTTATATGGTCAGAGGAATTTACATACCAAATTCCATCATTCTAGGTGTAATACTTTAGTTGGTACCATTTTATCCCTTTCTGTCCCACACGCCCCTTAAAAGTACAATTTTCGAAAAATCCAATTTTACTTCGTTTCTATATGGTCAGAGGAATTTACATACCAAACTTCACGATTCTAGCTGTAATACTTTAGTTGGTACCATTATTACCCCTTTTTGTCCCGCTCACCCCTTAAAAGTACAAATTTCGAAAAATCCAATTTTACTTCGTTTCTATATGGTCAGAGGAATTTACATACCAAATTTCACGATTCTAGGTGTAATACTTTTGTTTGTACCATTTTTATCCCTTTTTGTCCCGCACGCCCATTAAAAGTACAATTTTCGAAAAATCCAATTTTACTTTGGTTTCATATGGTCAAAGGAACTTACATACCAAATTTCACGATTTTAGGTGTAATATTTTAGTTGGTACCATTTTTATCCCTTTTTGTCCCGCAAGCCCCTTAAAAGTACAATTTTCGAAAAATCCAATGTTACTTCGCTTTTACATACCAAATTTCACGATTCTAGCTGCAATTCTTAAATTGGTACCATTTTTATCCCCTTTTGTCTCCCTTAAAAATACAAATTTCGAAAAATCCCTATTTGTAGCTCGTCTGCATGGTCATTGCAAGGAACTCACCGAATTTCATGTTTCTAGCTACTGCCGTTTAGTCAGGACGAAGGTTCGATGTTTATTCCTTTTTGGGCCATTTTACCCCCTAAAAGTACGAATTTCGTAAAACCCTTTCTTAGTCGACGTCTACGTCATATTTGGGAACTACCCTGAAAATTTCATGACCCTGGCTTCAGCCGTTTGGTCTGGGGGCTGGTCAATGATAAGTCAGTCAGTCAGTCAGTCAGTAACGCAACTCTTTTATATAAAGAGTGATTTTTTTGAGGTTAGGATTTTCATGCATTAGTATTTGACAGATCACGTGGGATTTCAGACATGGTGTCAAAGAGAAAGATGCTCAGTATGCTTTGACATTTCATCATGAATCGTCTTACAAACGAACAACGCTTGCAAATTATTGAATTTTATTATCAAAATGCGTGCTCTGTTAAGAAAGTTCATTGCGCGCTTCCATTTTATGGTCAGTTTAATCGACCCACTGAAGCGGCTATTCGGGCTATTGTGACTAAATTTCGCACCAAATTTACATTGTTGGACATTAAACCACCAACACGCTTACGTAGAGTGCGAACTGAAGAAAATATCGCAGCTGTATCGGCCAGTGTTAATGATGACCACCAATTTTCGATTCGTCGCCGTTCGCACCAATTGGGTCTCTGTTACTCAAAAACGTGGAAATGCCAAAATTGGACTAAGCGGATGGACCACCTAAGACGCAGCCGCGGTCAACATTTAAATGAAATTATCTTCAAAAAGTAAATGTCATGGACCAATCTAACGTTTCAAATAAAGAACCGATGAGATTTTGCAAATTTTATGCGTTTTTTTTAAAAAAAAGTTATCAAGCTCTTAAAAAATCACCCTTTATATAGATTACAAACTCCCAAAACATTTAGAGTAACAGAAACCTTTGTTGTTTCAAATGTGATGAAAATAGGTCACATCGGTTCAGATTTAGATACAGCTCCATATAAATGTCGCATATCAAATGTTACAAACCACACATTACAAACGGAATATACGAATAGCCACACCATATTATATTTGGCTTGTGAACATCTGTTGTGGAAGTGGAATATGTGGGTCAATGTATTGATATAGCCCTTATAAATACAAATGTCCAAATCGATTTCTTTATTTTTTCGCAGAAACGAAGGATTTCATCTCGTTAATAGATTTTTACATAATTATTAATTTACAGGTAAATTGATTTTCAATGATTTCATTCCAATTAGATATACTGCAAATGTGTCCAAAGTTTGGCACTCATAGTTAAGCTACGAGTTAGCATCAAGCAAATTATTTGCTTTTATTAAGAATGTTTTTAAATTTCATTATGATATCATGGCGATTCTTATGTACACTTTTTTAAAATTACTAAAATTTTTTTTATGAAATCTCCAAACATTTATTGTAGTACACTATTAAAAGTTCATAAGATATTGCTCTGGTCAAATGTCAAGAAGTGGTATCTGTTAAATAAAATGAAACTTTTCCTAACAATTTGGTATCCATTAGCGAAATTAGCACACAATCTTGAAATTGGCACAATTCGTTTAGTTCTTTTGCATTTTTCATAACCTTTGTTCGAAATTCAAGAAAGTGTCCACGATTTTTAAGTAATCTTCGTGTCTTTACTGCAAAATTACCATTTCAGACGAGTTTTTTTTTAAAAGAACTTAAAAATTCTATATTTTATTGCTTCAGAAAGTCTAGAAGTTCTTGGCATGAAAATACAACGTGATGTTCGTTGGACAAAATATGTATTTGATGTGTCGAAAGAAGCATTCAAATGTTTAGGCTTTTTAAAACGATGTAAGAAATATTTCACACCCTCCGATCTTCTCAATATCTATACTACCTACATCAGACCAAAGATGGAATACAACTCCCATATATGGTCGGGTGCTCCAGCTTCATCACTGGAGCTACTTGACCGTGTCCAGAGGAGGGCGATGGTATTGGTAGGTGACGGTAGGATATCTAATTCTATTGTTTCCCTTGAACATCGTCTTTCCTTCCAATTACGACATTCAGATATTCAAAACAGATGTCAACAGACACTACTCCTTCTTTCCTCCTTCCAATACCTGATATTCCTTCCGCCAATGCAATGCATTTATAGGGACATCCCCTGAGCGTTGGTTCAGTGAAAAAAATCACAGAACAAGTGAAGGTGAATATTTATGGAAGTAAGACCAGAGCATCTTTGCGCAATTTTTCTAGCTTTTATTGATTTTATAGAAACCATAAATTGGCCACAAACCAAATGGATATAAAACTGAGACACTCTTAACAATTGTCTTTTCGTTGGCATCTTCGTCATTTCCAAAACTTCTTTTGAAACTTTATGGAATTTCAACAAAAAACATGTTTGAATCGGATGTCCAATGCATGCCCAGAACACGTTCAATGTTGTCATGACCCTAAAAACGACAATTAACTCAATTTTGCCTATAGTTTTATAAGTATATCATCCAGTTCAAGTGTAACCGTATTGCAAAAGGTTTCAAAACCGAATACTTTTTCATCAAATCTTCCATATTGGCTAAGGATTTCAACACGTAACACGACAAATAACGAGATTTCGGTTTCTCTTTTATTGCTCCATACACTAAGCAACTTAGTAGTGTCTTCGTGGCAATCGGTCCAGGTGGTGCTACTTCTCTGGGAGTTTTAATTGGGACGGTTAGGTATGCATGAGCCAATCTAATGATCATCATCAGTTTAGCTTGATCGTAGACTTGAAGTGGAATATTTGATGAAATAATACCGTTACTGAAACTCTGGCTCGGGAGGTCCAAATTTGATGTATCATAAACGTTGCACATACGGTAACGAGGACAATTAGGGCCCACACCACTTATTGCAGTATCATAATTTCCATTAATAGCCAGATAATCTACTATATCTGCGTCTGTCATCGATACATTCGCGCATTCACATCTATTCATTCATTCATCTATGAAGTCATATATCGTATCATTTTTTATTGCATATTTAGAATCTCCATCATTGATTCTATATCTGGTCAAAATTTGGTAAAATTCTATTTCCATAAAGTGGCTCAAAAGGTCACTGAAAAAATAGCGTATAATTTAATTTTCAAAAATTTCCCTCAATAATCGTTTAGACGCATATTCGCTAATTTACTTTCAATTTACTCTCCAAAGGAAAAATAACCGAAACCAAGGAAAATCGTATATCACGAAGCGGGCAAAACCGTTAAAGAATGATTACCGAATTGATTGTAAGTGCCGCCACAAATGCCCAGAAAACTTCTCTGAAGAAGAGCGCAAAGACATCAATGCAGAGTATTTGAATTTTGGCGACTACTGCAAGCAGCGTATGTTCGTGGGCAATTGCGTGAAAATAGAGAAGTGTAAGAGGGCATTGATAACTGGATCACGGCTGGCGAACACGTTCAATTTTGCTCTGAAAGACAAACAGGTCTGCAAGAATATTTTAAAAATACTTTGAACTTGTCAGACGGTGCAATATCTGTGTTCGCGATGAAGATGTCCCAAAGTGAATTTAATGACAAGAGGGGCCAACATGGACACAAGAGAAAATTGGACGGAGAGGCAGCTACACTTATCAAACAACACATAGAGTCATATCTAGTTGTCGAAAACCACTACACTCGAGCAAAGAGTCAATGATTTTACCTGGCCTCCGCCACCCAGATGTCTTCGTTAAAGAAAATTATTATCGCCGGAAATTTTGCAATAATTACAATTATTCGTTACACCATCCAAAAAAGGACACCTGCTTAACATGCGAGAGATACAGGAATCATATGATGAACACATGTCAAATAAGGCGAAGGTAAGATTTAATAAGGATTCTGACAAGGAATCAGTTAAAAGCAGCAACAAGTTAAAAGTGTTTACTTTTGACCTGCATTTTAAGTTAAGGACCCCTTGTAGCAACGTTAGGAGGCAGATTCGATGCACACTGCGATAGAACGTGCGAAGAGAAGTAAATGCGTCCATTCACCTGGCCTACAATACTGAGACTAGCAAGACGGAAAAACCCCCTACGCTGTAGATAGGCTTCAATTCAGTGATATCATTGATCTCAAAACCATGATTTTGAAGTTTGGCCATAGCTTGAAGAAAAATGTCGACAATGACCCGGTGAATTGGCTTCAAGTTAAGTTCCTCCAAGTAACGAAAGGTCGACAGAAACAATCATCATGCAAGGTGAAAGGGACGGAGATTGCAATGTCATTGACATTGGAGGATCGCGAAAGAAAAAATGAGGTGATACATTTTGCGTTGACTCGTAAATACAATACAGAACAATTAATTTCTAATACAAAGCTGAATGATCTCAAGGATTTGTGCAAGAAAAACGCAATTCCTAGTGATTCGCAGTCATTTTATTTGAATTTACAAGGAGGAAATAATCGTAATTGTTTAGATGAGCCAGATGTAGCAGAGGAAGAAGACGAGTGAATTTCTACTTATGTTTAATTTAAACAATGTGTAAATTTATAATTTTCTTGTTTGTTATTTGTTATTTCATAACAAATTGAATATTTTTTGAATAAAAAACAGAAAAGAAAATAAACAAAAAAAAGCATACAATCTCAACAAAAATTGCAAAAAAAACACGAATGCACTTTAATAATAACAACAATAATGAATTCTAACTACAAACAAGAAAAACATCCAACAACTAAATCAATAACAAACGAAAACCGCGCCGCGCGAATTCTACCAACCAACCAACAGTAACAATCACATTAACGGCAGCATAGGCTGGAACAACATTGTTAACATAACAACAACAGCATTCACTGACCACATGTCTTCTTCGCAGTGTGTTCGTTGTGCCCCTCCCCTCCCTCTCCCACTCCTTTTCGTGTAATTCAATTCTCTTCTTGTCGTTGTTCTCCCAATGCTTAAGGCATAACACCAGGTATTGGGTGAGTATAGCAACGGTAAGGAGGGAGGTCTGACAATTGTGGTTACATATTTTTACTTTGTTTTTTTTTTTTTTTTTTTTTTTGTCCTAATGGTTGGTAAGTTTAAAATACAATTTGCCAACAACGAGCGATTAGAGCGAACTTTTTTGCCGTGTACGCTCATGTACATTGGCATCTGCCTGATGTTTTGGCTCTATGTGAGACTCAGGTGTGTGAGGATTCAGAGGATTCACACCTATCGCTTTTTATTTCCCACATATGTCTTGTGGTCTATGTACGTAATGACAAAGTGTTCTAGAGCCAGCAACACAAGTACAAAACCTAAATATTATTGATCTTTTTCTAACTTCACACCCTGAAAAGTATGAAGTTGATGTTTTTGCACCTCTTGGTAATTCAGATCATTGTATTGTTTCAGCAGCCTTTTCGTATTCCGTTCTTCGTGTCGCTTCGACCCCAGCCCCAAAGCGGACAATTTATATATACGAAAAGGCACGTTGGGCCGAGCGCAAAAACTTTTTCCTACATTTCAATTGGAAGCTTTGCTTTCTAAACGGCGATTTATATTTAAAGTGCTTTCATATGTCTATTATTTGATTTGTTTATGTATCGTTGACCTTTTTGTTCGTTTAATTTTCTTATTGATTGGTTCAGCTTGAGGCCATGGAAAAACTGGTGGTGTTTTTTTATTATTTATTTTTATTTCAGTTTTTTGTTTGTATTTTTTGGTCTGTAATCAATATTTGATTTGAACTGGGATATTGTCCTGGCTCAAAACCATTTTGCATCTATACTTAATAGAATGCCAATTTATTTACAAATGGCATGGTGACATTTATTACTTGGCTGCAGACTACCACTATCATGATTTCCACCCAGTCTAAAGGTTTCGTTCAGGTGGCTTCGCATCGACTTTTGAACATCAAACCCGGCCTCTTTAAGGAAATGATTCTCACAAACGAACGAGAAGCACATTTCACTTGCCGAATTTGCGTTTTAAAAATCTCACCAAGTAATAAAGTACAGATACCATCTTACAAGCATCTCGTTGAGTTGCATATGTAAGTATGTGTATATGCAGGTATAGTTCTTCTGCCGTGCCAACGCTCATTTGTTTTAGTTTTTTTCGATTGTATTTTATTGGTCTGTAATCAATATTTTACTTGAACTGGGATATTTGTCCTGGCCCAAGACCATTTTGCATCTATATTTAATAGAATGCAAATTTATTTACAAATGGCATGTTAACTCCTGAATGAATTGCAGTACATGTATGCAGTTTATCTGCATTAATTCGATTTATCTGGAAAATCTGGTATTATTAGGATTTTTGGGTATAGTTCGACAGATGAACTCCGACTGGGATACACTTTAGCTAGTTTAAAGAAAATTTGATCATATTAACTGCGTACTTACTTTTCACAAGTTAAAAATTCGGGCTTTTTGCACTAAATGTATCCCATTTTCAAAGGCTGCAATTACGCACAGCTGGTGATTCTAAGCCGATCCGTATACTTAAAGGTGAGTCTAGCTCAATTATTTCTTGGTGTTACAAGAATTTGACGGAAAACTTACTTATAATACCCTAGTCCACGAGTGGTGTAGGGTATAAAAATACAAATTTGTCTGCGATTTATGAACGAATTATTATAAATATGTTAAAAAATATAAAAAAAATTGACTTTTCTCTAAAAATACGAAAAGTAGCCCACTTTATGCTAATTTCTAAAATATATCCGATATTTAATGGTAATATCTCAGAATAATCCTTGGGTTCTTGTCTAATTCCATTTTTTGTTTTTACAGAACTCAAACATGTTTACTAGTTTACTGAAAAGTTTCGCAGAATCAGAGCGGTCATAACAGACATGTATTTCGCATTCAAAAATCCTATAGAAAAAGCTATTTAAGTTTTTTTTTTAATTTTCCAATGTTGTGGTACTTATCTCAAAGTTTTCTTTCACCTTAAACCTAATTCGAAGTATTACGATCAGTTTGTGACACAAATCAGACAAATCGGTCCAGCCGTTCTCAAGTCTTGCGATTATCAACAAACATCATTTCATTATATCCTCCACTAGGGCATTTGTCTGTAAAACTCAAAAATAATCGACATTGATTCGTATACCGGTCGACTTAGAATCACTTTTTTAATCAATTTAGCCATGTCCGTCTATCTATTCTTGTAATCAAAGTACAGGTCGCAATTACTGTCCGATCTTAACAAACACTATTAAGTTTTGAGGGTCAAGGACGGATGCCACCATAATTATTTAATTTAAAGCAAATCAGTTCGGATATATATAGCCACCATACAAATTTCGCTCTCGACTTGACTTTTTCCGCCCCAGAAACCACGCATTTTAATTTCTTCAATTTCAGGGCCCTGCGCATGGCCCTGTTTCGGATCAAGGGCGAACGCTACTTAATTTGAAGAAAATCGGTTCAGATTTAGATTCGCACCCATATCACTCCCGATTTAACTCTTTTTACTCTAGATACCATATATTTTAACAAATTTTCTTCAAATATGGCACAACATCTTATATTTCAACTAGAAACATCCCTGATGAAAATTGGTTAAATCGGTTAAGATCTATAGAGCTTCTTTTTCTGATCTAAAAACACATAACACACAGATTTTAATCAGAAAACCTTATATATCTCCGAATTGAATTGTAATGGCGTAGAAAGTGGAGGGTATCATATTGTCGGTACCGCCCGACTTTAGCCTTTCCTATTCTTCTTATATGCTTCCGCCACTATTTTATAACCGAACGAAGCCATGTTTATTTCAATAACAAAAATAAAATAAAATTCGCATTCACTCATTTATACAGCGTTTTTATGGAAATTGGATTATAAGGTTAAAAGTATAAAAACATGTACAAAATTTTAAAAAGGAACACGTAAAAACCTAGAATTTTAAAAGATAAGCCGAATTTGATGTCCATTGAGGTGAATTCATTGCAGTACCACCTATGTCCAGTTTACATGTATTAATACAATGCAAAATTAGGTATTATTTGGGTTTTTTGACATAGTGTAAGCAAATGAACTACGATTTCCATAAAATTTAAATATATTTATTACAAACAAACAATTTTGTATATCATGTCATATTTCAACTAAGAATATACTTTGAAAGTGATCTATATGGACCCACTTTTTAATGGGGCCTTACAAATGGCCCCATTTTAATTATTACCCCTCAAGGACCCAAATTTTATATCGGATTTTTTTTTTTTCAAATTATGCAGATTATATTATATTTCAACTATGAAAGTCAAATATATGTGTCCATACTTTGGTATAACCCAAATGAGACCCCTATTCTACTCTATTACAGCTCTAGAAACTACATCTTACATCGGATCATGATATTTTTCAACTAGGAATACATACCGTGAATGAGAAATATATAGGCCCATGTTTGGACCAAGTCCAAGTTTTGTTATAGGCCCCTTTCGATTTATCCTATTACCACTGTATTCTTTGTATTTGTCATTGGATCTTGATCAATTTTTCAAGATCATGTTATATTTACTTTACTCGGAATATCTGCCGGATAATTGGATCAATTACCATATTATTAACCATATTCGTTAAATACGACTAAAGATGAATTTATAGTATACAGTATAATTTATGTGAACTTTAGCATTTCCTTACTTGTTTTAAATAAAGGGCGATTTTTTAGCTATTATCTTTTTGGCAACACTGGTTTAAACAGCTGACACACGTTTCGTGTTTTGTTTCACTGTCAAACATCTTCAGTTTGGTCTATAATTTAACCATGAATCGTCTTACAAACGAACAACGCTTGCAAATTATTGAATTTTATTATCAAAATGCGTGCTCTGTTAAGAAAGTTCATCGCGCGCTTCCAATTTATGGTCAGTTTAATCGACCCACTGAAGCGGCTGTTCGGGCTATTGTGACTAAATTTCGCACCAAATTTACATTGTTGGACATTAAACCACCAACACGCTTACGTAGGGTGCGAACTGAAGAAAATATCGCAGCTGTATCGGCCAGTGTTAATGATGACCATCAATTATCGATTCGTCGCCGTTTGCAGCAATTGGGCCTCTGTTACTCAAAAACGTGGAAATGCCAAAATTGGACTAAGCGGATGGACCATTTGAGGCGCAGTCAAGGTCAACATTTGCATGAACATTTGAAAAAAAAAAACATTTGCATGAACATTTGAAAACTTTCCTATAGCTTTTAAAAAATCACCCTTTATAAGTCATTCGATGTCAAACAGTACAATATTTGACTTCGATAGCTGCGATTGTTTTGAAAGTTTGTGTATGCCCTCTTCTCACATTTTTTTACGAGTTATGACCAATTTAACAGAGAAAAAAGGATTTTTTTCAAAAAGGTGTGTTCACTCAATCACCTGTATCTTCTGGTTTTGTCTGTAATCAATATTTGATTTCAAGTGGGATATTATCCTGGCTCAATACCATTTTGCATCTATATTTAATAGAATGCAAATTTATTTACAAATGGCATGATGATATATATTACTTGGCTGCAGACTACCACTATCATCATTCCACCCTGTCAAAGGTTTCCTCAGGTGGCTTTTCAACAACATACCCAGCCTCTTTAAGTAAATGATTCTCACAAAAGAACGAGAAAATCGCACAAAGTAATAAAGTACACATGCCACCTCAATCATCTCATTGAATTGCATATGTAAGTATGTGTATATGCAGGTATAGATACACAGTGCAACACGAAAAAAATAACCATATACGGACACCGCTACATGATAAAAGACCAAAAAAAAGACCCGTGTTTTTTTTTTTTTTCCAAAGTCATGCACTTTTTTTTTTATGGGCCCCCAGAGATTTGAGGCCTCGGTGTAATTTTTGGAAAAAAGTGATCATATTCTCAGGCTCATATCTTGCAAACCGTTCGGAATTTTGATTTACTCTCTGAGGCAAAGTTCTAGCTCTTGTCATAAAGAACAAAAAATTGTGAACATATAAAATCAAAAAAACTTCATCTTCAAGGTCAAAATCGCAAAAAACTTAAAAAAATTAGATTTTTTCCTTTTTTGCCCTGTTCAGGTCCATAGGTAGCAAACCGTTAAAAATTCAAGGAAACAATCAACAACAAAAATGTACTTAAGATTTCAATAAACAACTTTCTAGAACATATGAACTTCCTAGGAATTATTCTTAACACCGTTTAGGTAGCGCTTAGGTAGCCGCAAAAGTGAAAAATTGTTTATTCCAGTATTTCTTACCCACACGACATCATCGATGCCATTCAACAAACAACAACAAAGTCGTCGGTCCAAAAATTTGCACTAACAAAACACATGACAATTCAAAGCAGCGAAGTAGTCGCAATCCATTTGTACCAACAACATTAACAACACATATGTAGCCGCAGCACACAATATAAAAGCGACACGACGCTCACATTGAGGCAGTACACAGCGCGACGTCAACGTTGAATGGCATCGATGATGTCGTGTGGGTAAGAAATACTGGAATAAACAATTTTTCACTTTTGCAGCTACCTAAGCGCTACCTAAACGGTGTTAAGAATAATTCCTAGGAAGTTCATATGTTCTAGAAAGTTGTTTATTGAAATCTTAAGTACATTTTTGTTCTTGATTGTTTCCTTGAATTTTTAACGGTTTGCTACCTATGGACCTGAACAGGGCAAAAAAGGAAAAAAATCTAATTTTTGGAAAATTTTTCACTTTTGCGGCTACCTAAGCGCTACCTAAACGGTGTTAAGAATAATTCCTAGGAAGTTCATATGTTCTAGAAAGTTGTTTATTGAGATCTTAGGTACATTTTTGTAGTTGATTGTTTCCCTGAATTTTCAGCGGTTTGCTACCTATGGACCTGAACAGTTTTTTGCGATTTTGACCTTGAAGATGAAGTTTTTTTGATTTTATATGTTCACAATTTTTGTTCTTTATGACAAGAGCTAGAACTTTGCCTCAGAGAGTAAATCAAAATTCCGAACGGTTTGCAAGATATGAGCCTGAGAATATGATCACTTTTTTCCAAAAATTACACCGAGGCCTCAAATCTCTGGGGGCCCATAAAAAAAAAGTGCATGACTTTGGGAAAAAAAAACACGGGTCTTTTTTTTTTTTGGTCTTTTATCATGTAGCGGTGTCCGTATATGGTTATTTTGAAATGACTTCAAAAATGTTGCACAGTGTTACCCAACAATACTTCTGCCGTGCCAACGCTCATTTGTTTTCGTTTTTTTTCGTTTGTATTTTTTTGTCTGTAATCAATATTTGAATTTCAGTGAAAAATCAGCAGAATGATAATACAGATGTGTCCTGGCTTAATGTGAGTACCCGCCACAATGGTATCCCGGTTTAACGATTTCGCGATGGATAAGTTGGATCAGAGATACAAGCCGACCGATTTTAACCCGACAAGCCGCCGCATGTTCTGCACGAGCCGCGCCGCCGCCGATTTCATCGGCTCACATCGACTTCAACCCGCCGCCGATTTCATCGGCTCATATCGACTTCAACCACGCAGCCGAGATTTGGCGGAGTTCTAACTGCGTCAAATCTTACTACCAAGATAGACAACACACTTAAAAATACAAAAAGTATAACTGTCGACTTAGACAACCTACTACTGTGACATATATGTATCTTTCTTTGAATTTGGTATCCCACTATATGATGACGTTGAATGTTGGTTGTATTTTGATTTGCATTTATATAAATCAATTCCTATAAAAAACAATAAACAACAGCTACTCTAAGTAAAGTAGAAGATTGGAAGGCTTTATGGTCATGATGCAGTTATGCTTCCTTCCTCTTTGGACACTCTTGTGTCCTACACAAAGCCACAAATCTCGCAACGATGATCGTCGTTGTATATGTCATGTATATTTAGGACATGAAGTTGCACTGTCCTCCGATTATAATACTATTTGCACTGTTCGGACACTTTTGGAACATTAACCTTTTTATTTTGCTTCTTTAGTGTGTCAAAGTATATAAGGTATAGCCTTACCATTCTTTGGAAAGATTATGATATTCAAAATGTGTGGTCAAATATGCCTCACATGAAAAGCAGTAATTACAAAAAAATTATTAAATTCATCCATATTAAAAATTTTTGGAATACATTCCACTCCCAAAAAATAATTGTATGGGATACTAATATGACATTATGGGAACATTGGCTAATATTAAGGAATATTGAACTACTTGCTAAAAAATAAAAGAAAATGTATTAAAAACCAATACATATTGTTCCTTCCATTTTCTCAAGATTGTCAAATAAATATGGGTGATCGAATTACAGAACGAGTCGGCAAATCAGCCGAAAGCCGCCGCCGCCGACCTATTTTGGGTAGCGCCGCCGCCGCCGATAATTGTAGTTCGGCTTGTAACTCTGAGTTGGATTACAATGTGTACCCCGATCACACACAAAAAAAGTAAAAAACACAACAACAGAAAACTAATTATTTCTCTACGAATTCTTAGGAAAAACAGAGGAATTTAAAAGGGAATGCAAAGATTTTTATTTTCCTGTGGATTGTATGTAATTTGGTTAGGAGACTAACGAACAAAACACCAGTGAAAACGAGATTGGTATTAAGTGAAAATTAAATATCGTTAATGGTTACTCTGTAAGTGCTCTACGGACGAAATATTATTTGCCCCAGTAGTCTGTATCGACAATCATAAAGTCTGGAAAGAAAATTTTGTAAAGTAGGAACCATATAATTTTGTAATTTTATACTGTAAAAACAGAGGTTAATTGAAAACAGGAGAATTTTCTAGGATGGTTAGTTATAGTTATTGGGTTAAAGTAAAGCAGAGAAAAACTATCGTCAGAAAAAGCGTGTCAACACTGAACTCGTTCAGACGAATTTTTATTTTAGCGCAAAATATTTTTATAAATTTTTATAGTTTTAAACAAATTAAATCAATTTGCGGGCATCCTTTTTGCATAATTTTGCAACAAAGATGCCTGGTTCCTTGCCCAATGATATGGAGTATGATGTCGCTGAGGTAATAGCATCAACCTGACATCAACAGCCGGCTGTATCAATACAACCTAACACAAACACACAGACAAACGTAGCAAAATCGACAAACAAACCAAATGAGCGCAAGAGGCAATGGCTGGAAAGCGCAATGTCTCCCATCAACATCAATATGTCTGAGTTAACTGACAGACTGGCAAGTAATAATCCTCAAGACCAAAATAAATACGGTATTCTTGGCGTTCAACAAGCAAACCCCGATCCCCCACAATAATGCTGGTGAAGTCAAAGCATCAACAACAAAATCATAGTGTCCACCAATATTCCTATATAATGTGAATATAAAAGCACTAGTTGACACATTAAGAGTTACAATCCCAGATTTCTCATTCAAAGTAAAAAATGTTAATAAACACAAAAGTAAATTGTATTTTGCAGACCCTAAGGTACACTCCTCAATGATGGCCATTCTCAGAGCAAAAAAACATACATTCATATTCTTTTACTCCAAATGAACTAAAACAGGTTTCCCTCGTACTGAGAGGCCTTTATGCAGAGTCAGAGGCAGATCAAATTAAACTTGACCTAGACACACTTGTACCAGAGACTGTTGCAACCGTAACAAAATTTAAAAATCCCATGTTTATAAAAAACAATATTGACACAGGCCTGTTCCTGGTCTCTTTACATGCAGGAAAAAAACGGTGATGTGAGCCATATTCACTGTTTGCAGCACCAAACTATAACTTGGGAGAAACCCAAAAAGAAAGACGGCGATATTCAATGTCGTCGTTGTCAACGTGCGAAGAAGCTGGACATCCGGCAAACTGGAGAGGATGTCCAACATATAAAAAATAAGTTGCAGCGCGACAGAAAAA
Source organism: Polietes domitor (assembly GCA_947397865.1). Taxonomy (NCBI): domain Eukaryota; kingdom Metazoa; phylum Arthropoda; class Insecta; order Diptera; family Muscidae; genus Polietes; species Polietes domitor. Next base: position 89,620,851 of record OX377618.1, on the reverse strand, counting down.
GATAGCTAAGGCAATGGAGGACAGAGCAATCGCAAAAAACAATGTGAACAGAGCGATTCACATGTCAACAGTATCTCCAGGGAAAACGTTCGCCAATCTTTTGCAGACGGGTTCAATCCAACAGAAGCCTTCCATTATAGAAGAATTCTTAAAGTTAGCAAACTACTTTCTGGAGCCAGAGGAGATGACTCTTTCACAATACGCAAATATGTCAAAACAGAAGCCAAAAATGAGTTTTTGCGTCTTCTAAACAAAGTCAAAACCAATTATGGACCATAGATCTTTTTTAACCTTCAATGTAAGGTCACTCATGGATAGAAGTAGACAAAGTGATGTGCTATTAAACCATTCTTCATTATAATATCGATATCGCGTTTATTCAGGAATGTCATCTACGGAGGAATAAAAACATTAAGATAAACGGGTATGATTTCATATATGATAACTCATCAGTTGGAGTTGCAATTCTGATAAAGAGTTCAATTCAATATAGCCGTTTAACAGTGGCTGATATCGGGATAAATTCCTCATTCATCCAAATAGACACATGCTCAGATGACATCCACAGAAAGTACCTAATTGGGTTTATATATATTCCGTGCAATTATCCAGTACAGAATATCGGCTCAGACTTAAAACGGATACTATAACTATGCGGAAATTTTGACGGATTTATTATTGGAGGAGACTTAAACGGCAATGGCATAAATCTTCAAAAATGGCTGCAGGATAATTCCTTAGATGTTGTTCGTCTCTGCGATTCTATACCATCCTATCCAAATGGACCTTCTTTTCTCGATCACTTCCTAGTTAGTGTCAATTTGATCGACAACGTGAATACAAATTACAAAATTTCGACGATTCCTACTTTTTCTGATCATTTCCCAATTAAATTGGAATTGAAATTCAAATGGTCAGGAATAATAATGAGGACCCCTCGAACCTTTAGGTCCTACAAAATCACTAATTGGAACAACTTTCGGCGAGATTTGGATTCTGATTTACGCCAATTAATGCCACCTACAAATAGAAACCTGGAAGATAATGAAGTACACTTTATAATCAAAGATTGCAACGCCACTTTTACATCTATCCATAATATACATTCCCATAATATACATTCTCAGGGGAGAAAAATCACCGTTTTCCGACAAAATAAAAAAACGTATGTATCTTTCATCGCACAGGAAACAGGCTCAATCGAGAGTATACAATTGTGTCCAAGAAAATTCAGCTGCTGAAAATATTTATAAAAGAATCCGTTAACATAGAAGAACCTCAAAAATTCAACGAGAGATTGAAAAATATCAAACCTGGTCCGTCCGCATTTAAAGAAATTTCCCAAATTGTAGGAAAAAACAAATTTTCTTTCTACCAAAAGATACAACATAATAACTGAATCATAACCGACTAAACTGAAATTTCGGATCTGTTCCGAGATTTCTATTCATCAATCTTTCAACGAACAGTTCCTATTCAGCCAGTAGAAGATTTTGAATCCAGAGTGTTATACTGTGTCAGCATGCCTCCACGGCACATATACACCTTTGACGACAATTTTAATGCTCTCGGAAATCCGGATACATATCATTTTACAGATCCTGCAAAAATTATAAACGTTATTCACAGAATCAATAATAAAATATCAAGCATAGATGAAATTTCCCACTTTATTATTAGGAAATTCCCCGATTCCACCATAGAATTCCTTGCATGCATCTTCAATAATTGCATAAATAACTGCTACTACCCCAGTGACTGGAAGATGATAAAAATTATCCAAATAAAAGAGAAGGCAAATGCGAAGCTCTAGCAGATTATCGTCCAATATCATTACTTTCCAACATAGGAAAAATTTTTGAACTGATCCTGAAGGAAAAACTAGAAAACAAATTCATTATAAATCCCATCTCAAATTAATAATTTGTATTCAAGCAACATCATTCTACTCAACACACTCTTCTTAAGTTTCACTCTGATATCACCAAAAACTTAAGAATTCAAAATTGCACTGTTGCAATATCACTACAAGTTAATAGATCTCGGAATTGACCCTTGACTAGTACAAATAATTCAGACCTTTTTCAAAGACCGTATGTTTAAAGTGCAAATCCAAGATGCGTTATCAAATGTTGGCCTGGTAAACAGCGGTGTTCCACAGAGGAGCGTACTGGCTCCTTTTTTGTTAAATATTTTTCTGATTGACTTTCCACACGTCACACAGTGGGGCCTTTTGACTTTTTTCGTTGCAAAAGTCATAACTTCTGAAATAGGAAACATTATTACAAAAGTAAAATTTTGTTGTAAAGAAGACATCATAGGCTTAAAAATGAAACCACCAATTTCATCCTATACGCATTGGAAGCTTTAAAATCATACGTTTTTATATGGATTTTCTTTCTTTTCTAAAAAAATATATTTCGTGTTATTTTACATTTACTTTTTTGTTACCAAACTACTCATTTTTCATTTATTTTTTGATCTAACATGACATATATTCACATATTTAGTAATAAAGTTATGGTTAACTAACTGAACCCCGACCGCTTCTCCAAACAAAAAAAACGTACCGAAAAATCTAAATTCGTGTTTATATTGTTTTTTCGTGCTCAGTAATATATGTATATGTACTAAATTTTATAAAGTTATTCAAAAACAGTTTTGCCACGCCCCTCCGCTCCCAGTGCAATTTTTTAATATATAGCCTATAGATACTATCTGTATGAAGTGCCAAAAAGAGATAAAAGTTTTTATAATATTAATACGGACATATATTTACTTTATGTGGGAGGTGACACATCTACTTTACTCGTACCGCCCACTTTTTCCACAAATTTACACATTAATACTCAATAAACTCACACAAGATTTCAAGATTCATGTTGCCGTATAACTGAATATGTATTGGGTTCAAATTTTTAGAGAAGGTGTCACGTCACGCCCACCTTTCAAATCCCGCCCATTTGTATCTTGCCTACGTAAGTGAAAACTTAATGAACTCACACATATTTTCAGGAAATTTGGTACCATATAAGAGAAAATACTTTATAACTGGTTTTAATTTTTTTCATGCATTTTTCTGAATTTTATGTGTTTTTTTTTTTTGAAAAACTTTCCTATAGCTTTTAAAAATCACCATTTATTATGAACAATCAACATCTGCCGCAAAACACTAAACTTCTTTTGTACAAAGTGGCCATCAGATCAGTGTTGTCCTACGGATTTCCAATCTGGTTCACTATTTCCCTAATAGTAGCCAAAGAGTTGGAAATATTCGAGAGGAAAATATTAAGAAGGTGCATCAACAAACATTATGCAAATCGCACTAGAAAATACTCCAATACCTACATTTACAACACTTTAGGAGTCCTGCCTTTTTGCAAATACGCACTTAGTCATCAAAAGAAGTTTATAGAGTCACTACCACGCATGAAAATGTGCTGCTAAAGGAAATACATGAACATGAGCAACACATAAATTGGTCTGGTTCAACTTACCTTTCTCCGGTCGGCGTAATCAATGAGGATATTGACAATGATCCAGACCACCATATCATGCTACGGGTCTACACCAAAACGACACCTGGCTGTCATAGAGGCTAAGCCAAAACTATAAAAACAAATTTATATTAATAATATTAACAACAAGAGCCACGCTCATATCGATAATATTAAAAACAATTAACATTAATAACCAAAGAAAAATATGTACTTGAGCATTCGCTTTGTTTACATTTACCATTCTGTGATATCTATTTTTTCTATACATACGTACGTAAATATATACACACTCATTCATGGTATGTTTTATACTGTCGGGCTTTGTCTACCTCTGTTAACAAACCATTGTTATTTATTGTTATTTCTTATTTCGTTTTTTTTTTTGACAGACTGTCTGCTACAGTAAAAGCCTACAGCAAGCCTTGTTCTCTTTTATGTTATGTTTCACACATATTTACTGTTTCATTTAGCAAGTAGCTTATATTCAAAATCATCGTTTATTAGAGTAAGACAACAATAGTTCTAAGTGTACATGTAAACATTCCCTAATCACATTTTCATGTTATCGAAAAAAGAAGTCTCAAAAAAGTTTACTTACTTTCACAATAGTACGATATAGTAAGGATATTTTGTATTACTACATGTTTGTGTAACTGTGACAAGCAGATTGTTTAGATAATTGATAAAGTGTAAATTCCTTTAAAATCGAAAGGATTTAAAATCGTTGTTTTTTTTGTATGAAGAAACATAATCTTCGAAAAAAGATTATTTCATTGACGCCCAACTTAGAGGCCACGGATAGCGAGAACGAGGAACAGAAAATATAGAGGAAGGAAGAAAACATGGCGCTATCATCAGTGGATCAGCTACAGGAAATATTGAGTGATGAAGGCAGATCTGGCTAATTTACGCAGTGTACGTCACGTTTTCGGGGACAAAGTGATCCAGCTGCTGTTGAGGAATTCCCGGCTGCAGTCAGCGTCTACAAAGACATCGAGAAGATTTCTGACGCCGATGCTTTGCGCGGAATGCCGTTGTTGTTGGAGGAATATGCTGAAAGTTGGTGGATGGGTGTGAAAGACACGTTGTGTACGTTTGAGCAGGCGAAAATGCTCATCCGGACCACGTTCTCTTCACCAATGCCTGACTGGCGCATATTCTCTTCCATAATTGAGACGAAACAGCAGAAGAAGGAAGCGACTGACAGCTTCATATGCAAGAAGAGGCTCATATTCTCCAGCTGAAGGTCAATGTCAGTGAAGAAGTGCAATTAAATATTGTATATGACCTTCTCACGCTGAGCATAAGAGTTCGACGGGAGAGCATAAAGAGCTTAAAAGAGCTCATATCCTACAGTTGTGAGGCGGAGTTCATTCTGTCTGAAGCACGGCCAGCTGTCGTTGCCACAATTTCAATTTGTTGATTTTGTCATTTTAAGCGTCACTCTGTCGACACCTGCTTTGAAAAGAAACGACAAGAAGACCAAGAGCAAAATGCAAAGTAACATTCAACCACAACCACGATGAAGAAACCGACTTTTGCATGTTATGGTTGCGGGGACCTTGAGTGTATAGGGCCAACTGTCCACACGTTCAAAAGAAAGCCCACAGTACCTTTCGTTTAATAGTTTATCGTGTAATGGTCGTTTGTGAATAGAATTATGCAACATGAATCAGAGATACAATTTTTTTAATATATTTGAATTTATCCACATTCAAAACTTATTAACTGATGTACTTGGCTTTCGAAGAAACTTAGAGTTTTAGTGCCAATAGAAAATACTCCCAGAATCAACATTCGATAGGTACGTGCAGCCACTAATCGCACCCAGAAACTTTAATCACCGCAGAAAATTTTAAATAATTAATACATATTTGTTCATTTACTTAATTCTCGTCGAAAAAAGGTTAACAAAAAGAAAAGAAATTCACCCCAGCAACGATTTGAAGTCCATCGAATGGAATCCGGCGCAGTCGGCATGCTTTAGTGAAGGTTCGCTTTTGATATTTTCGGTGGCTTTTGATATTTTGTGAAGGTTTGCTTTTGATATTTTCGGTCGCTTTTGATATTTTATTCACACTTTGGGGACAGTCCACTTGTAGGTTTGAAATCAATTAAAATCTATGCTATGCAGAACTTGTTCACTGTTTCAGTACTTTTGTTTTCTAAAAATCATTTGACTATTCTTACTCTGTCTTATTGGCAGACAGGTATCAAATGCGTTTTGTGGTTCTGTTTGTTTTGATCATGTATTCCCTTTACATATATATTTAGGTACATATTCATAGTCACAATTGACAAGAAGTATTCAGTGGTTTGTGTATATTCTAGCCATTGATTTAGCCCGAATTTCGATTATAATCTACTTTTATCGAAGCAGTCATGGTACAGATAGTAGCTACATAAATGTTCTTTATAGCAGTTTTGACGTTTTATTGCCAACCACACTTTCTTAATCAATGCCTAGTTCATGATAAGTGATAAACTTTTTTTCTTGTGACCATTGAAGTGAACAGTTGGATTATTATCCTATTTTTTAATCGAAAATTTCCACGAAGATCAAGGGAATATAAATTTTAAGGAAGTTCTATCGCTACCAGATAAATAAAAACCATAAACCCATAGTAATATTCACCAGATATAATATTCATTAGAGAATCGGAAAGAATTTTGTGATAACTGATGAAAATCAATTTACAATTAAAATTTTGCATAAAAAATTACGATCATATGTGTAGAAATTGATCCACAACAAACGCAACCTTTCCAACGATTTCACCAAAGCAAAAATATTGGTCTAACCTCATTGTGCCGACGGAGTGTGGCAAGCAACCTTACAAGCAAAAGCTTACCTCGTATTGGTCAGTGAAACCCATACTCAGTGGCGAGAATTAGCGAGGAAATATAAATAACAATCCCCATCATCATTCTTGGAAACACCATATTCACAATCCCTCTGAGTTAGCTTGATGCCCATGCTAACGCTGGGGCAGACGAGAAACCCTACACCTATGTACATACGATAGCCCAACACTCACGATGTCAATTATACAACATTAAATTACATGGTTTCGTATTATGTATATTATGTATCAAAAAGCAAATATTGTTAGATCTGTTCAATGTTTTTATTCTTTAATATTAACCTTTGAATTTTACAGAAAATATTCTAAATTACATAATGCAAGATATAAATATATCCGTTTCTTCCACTAACTTTCAAATAAGTCATTGAACCCAGCATCCAGTTCGAAGGCCTTCAACATACATACGCTGCAATGTTGGTAAGTTATAACATTCAGAAATTATTTTTATTATCTTGCATTGTGTGATTTTTTGACTGTAAAAAATGTTTTCGGATTTAGTTTTTTTTCGTTTGTATTTTTTTGTCTGTAATCAATATTTGATTTGAACTGGGATATTGTCCTGGCTCAAGACCATTTTGCATCTATATTTAATAGAATGCAAATTTATTTACAAATGGCATGTTAACATTTATTACGTGGCTGCAGACTACCACGATCATGATGTCGACCATGTCAAAAGTCTTTTCAAGTGGCTTCGCAGCGACTTTTCAACATCAAACCCGGCCTCTATAAGGAGATGATTTCCACAAACGAACGAGAAGCACAACTCACTTGTCGAATTTGCGTTTAAAAATCGCACCAAGTAATAAAGTACACGGATTTCTTGGAGAGTTTTAGTGGGAGAACAGAAGAGAGAAATAAAAGAAATGATTTAAATTTTGTTATTCCCTCATTCATAATCACGCGACAAACATCATTAAGTGATGTTAAATCATGATTAAGTTCATTTGTAATGACGTTCTCGTTAAAATTATCTCTTCTATAAATTCTCTCTTCTAATCCAAGCTAACACTCAGGGCCTCTCTAAGAATTTAGTGTATCCACCTTATTTTTTGTGATTGATTTTGGACAAAGAAAGAAACAAACACCGATAGATTTTTTTGTTAAAGGCATTAACCCTTTAGGGGTCATATTTTTTTAAATTGAACAGAAAATAATCTCCATCACATCCAAGAGATCGTACATTAACGGTAAACGACAAGTATTCAAAACTATTTTTTTCTCTTTATAAATGATTAGCTCGGTTTTTTTAATATTAGGTAGTCATTCCGGCCTAAGTAAAGTTCATCAACCGAATAAATAGAGAGTCTATAATAATGATTTGTAATGGAAATAGGATTTTGTTGGAGCAGAACCCGAACCCCCGACCGACTGCTTGCTAGCTCTACAAACGCTGTCCTAACTCAAACAAGATCCACGATGCTTTCCAACTGCATCCATTCCCGAAGTGGACATTACAATATATGACGCCCAACACGTGAGGAAAGATATCCGTCTTTTTGGCTCTGGTTTTCTCCATAACCCAATAATTAGATTTCACTTTTTTGCCAAACGCATACAGGGCATGTTTTCACATAAAGGGTGATTTTTTTAGCAATTATTTTTTTGGCAACACTGGTTTAAACAGTGGACCATTTGAGGCGTAGTCAAGGTCAACATTTGCATGAAATAATCTTAAACATTAATAATTAATGGACCGTACTATCGATTCAAATAAAGATTTCATGCATTTTTCTGAATTTTATATGTTTTTTTTTGAAAAACTTTCCTATAGCTTTTAAAAATCACCATTTATTATTATTTTTTTTTTTTTTTTTTTCTTCTTTCTTTATTTGCAATCTATTTACAAGAAACATTAAGCAAATCTGATAACAGCTTAAAAATAACAGAATTGTTAAACTCCAATGAACTTAACAAAAATATACATATTTTATTTAATACTTTTCGTTCGACTAATTTAGTGTACATAATTCAAATTCAATCGCACATAAACATTAATAATATTATTGGTTTTGTTTTAAATGTAAGGTAAATCTAAAATATGATGCCTCTTCAGTCTTCTTACTTCCTCGCTGTCATCTAATAAGTTTATTGCTAAGGTATTGGGATGTGTACTTAATCTAGTTAAATAATTTGAGCTAAAACGTTTTATTTCATTTATAACCTTTGGGATACCAAGGTCGCTGTGTATTACGTTATTTTTAACAAACCAAGGAGCATTTGTGATTGATCTTAGAGTTTTAGATTGATATTTCTGTAAGATTTCAATATTCGAATTGCTTGCTGTCCCCCATAATTGGATACCATACGTCCAAACAGGTTTTAGAACGGTTTTGTAGAGAATCACTTTGTTGTTAAGACTTAATTGTGATTTTGGTCCTAGTAGCCAATACATCTTCTTAGTCTTTATGTCTAATTGTTTTCTTTTGGACTCAATGTGTTTTTTCCAATTTAGCCGCCTGTCAATGTGTAGACCCAGATATTTCACACTATCAGCGGAAGGAATTGTGACTCCATTTAATTTAGGAGAAGGACAGTCTTCTGTTCTCAGACTAAATGTGACATGCGTTGATTTGTCTGCATTTACTTTAATATTCCATTTATTAAACCATTTTTCTGTTAAATCCAGTTGTTTTTGTATAAGATTTGAGGCGTCAATGTGGCAGTTACTTGTGGCTAATATTGCTGTATCATCTGCATAGGTAGCGATAGTAACATCATCGGAAACAGGCATGTCAGATGTAAAAATCGTATATAATATCGGGCCCAAAACACTTCCTTGTGGGACTCCAGCGTTTATCGAACCAATTTCAGATTCTTCGCCGTTTACGTTTACATAGAAGCTTCTTTTGCTCAAATATGATTTTAGCAATAGATAATATGGTGTGGGTAAGAAATGTTTCAATTTAAATAGTAAGCCTTCATGCCACACTCTGTCAAAAGCTTGCTTCACGTCTAGGAAAACTGATGAGCAGTATAGTTTATTTTCCAAACTTTCTCTAATTGTGTTAGCTATCCTATGGCATTGCTCTGGTGTACCATGCTTTTGTCGAAATCCAAATTGGTGATCGGGTATTATATTGATAGTTTCCAGAATTGGGGACAACCTTTTTTGGAAAAGCTTTTCAAACAATTTAGAAAAAACCGGTAATAGACTAATTGGTCTGTGTGACGATATCAAATTTTCAGGTTTTCCTGGTTTCGGTACCATAGTTATTTTAGCGCATTTCCACTGGGTAGGGAAATGTGAAAGTCTTAAAATTGAATTAAAGATTAGAGTAAGAAAAACCAGACCTTTCTTTGGTAGAGACTTGATAACTTTATAGTCTATTAAATCATATCCAGGAGTTTTTTTGTTCAGTTTTTTTATTTCATTCTGAATTTCGTGGAATGTAATGTGTTTAATGGGCCGACACATTTGACAAGAAACATCAAGAAAGTCGGTAATTTCTTTTGCCTGCTGTGGATTACAAAAGTTAAATGGTATAAATGTTTCCTCTAAAAATGTTTTGAAAGCGTCAGCTTTGCTTTTATTTGATCTACACCATATTCCATCCGAATTTTTTATTGGAACATTTCTCCGTTGTGGTCTTTTCAGGTATTTTGTAGCGATCCAAAGATTATGCTCATTATTATTGGTAGGGCTCAGATTACTTAAGAATTTTCCAATAGATTCGTTTTTATATTCCTTGAGTCGAATTTTTAGATAATTTGATACACGGTTAAAATTGGTTTTGTCAGGTGGCTGTCTGGTTCTTTGCCATATTTTACGAAGACGTCGCTTCCTTCTGATGAGAGTTCTTATCTCAGCTGTAATTAAAAAATTGGAAATATTGTTGTCTCTTTCCTGCGGAGTAGAGAGAGCTGCTGCTTCGTGAATTAGCTGAGTAAAAATTTCGATTGCTTCGTCCAAATCTGCACCATTTTTAATTGGTATATTTAGGTTAATGTTAGATTCAATCCAATTTTGAAATGTTGGTATGTCGGAGTAGGCAGTAATTAGTTTAAGATTTTTGTTTCTTCGGCAAGGTTTGGTTTTGTAGTTTAGAATTATTGGACTATGGTCAGAACTTAGATCATCACACGCAACAATATGCAACAATGATTGGGATATACCTGAATAAACAAAAAAATCAAGTAGATCTGCCACCTTTCTAACATCTGTAGGCCAGTATGTGGGACTACCAGTGGAAATAACATTGAATTGACGTTGAAATATACATTTATAAAGTTCTCTACCTTTTGGATTCGGTAATCGAGATCCCCACCACGGGTGTTTTGCGTTATAATCGCCGCCGACAATAAATTTGTTTCCCAGCTTGTTGAAGAAGTTTACATATTGGTCACATTTCACATTATGTCTAGGGGGGAAATATACGGAGTATATCGATACGTTCGTATTATCGCAAACAATTTTGATTCCAGCCGCTTGTAAAAATGGTTCTGTTATAGGTTCAGCAACTTCGTATTTAATATTTGATTTAATTATCACTGCAGCCCCAGCATGTGCAGTACCATCTGGGTGGTTAGCAGTTATTACATCATAGCCTCTTATTTGAAAATAGGTTTTGTCTGTAAAATGAGTTTCTGATACAAGAAAAATGTCTATAAAATTGTTGTGAAGAAATAATTCTATTTCGTTTATACGGCTTGATACACCGTTTGCATTCCATTCGGCAATTACCAAATCTACTTGCATAATTTTGACATTAACATTGACATCATGTTCATTAATGTATTTGTTAATTCTATTTGCTTAGCAAGCATTGCTTCAATTTTGCTTAGTAAATTGTTTTCTGAAGGTTGTTCGCCACGCACAGCTTGTGAATATGTCCAAGCATTTGATGAATTTCCAATTTCATATTGGTTTTGATCTTGATTGATGTTGTTGGTGTAGCTAATTCTGTTATTGGCATTTCTATTATTTGTAGGTGTTTTTTTAGATACAAGTTTTTGGTAAATTGAACACCCTTTATAGCTGGCGGTATGATTACTTAGGCAGTGTACGCATTTGGCCGGAGTAGTTGCAGGTTTCGTACATTCTGTTGTGGAGTGACCTAATCCACATTTAACACATCTGAAGGGCTTTCTACAGTAGGATTTCGTATGTCCAAATTCTTGACACCTGAAACACTGAACAATATCATCAAATCTTTTTGGTGGTTCGATTGTGATTATGGCGTTGTCGATTGAATGAATATTGTAAATTTCTTTGTTGTTTTCATTTGGGTCCAGATCTATAAAGAACATTGACAATGGCTCCTTAGTTGTACGGCTAATAACGTTTCTGACACTCCTTACTTGATGTCCTAAAGATAGAAGCTTCGCTTTTATATCAGGTATGGCAGTAGAATGATGGAGCCCCTTAATGACTACCCTATAAGCTCTCTCTTCCTTAAGTTGGAATGTGTGATAAGAAATCTTATATTCTTCAAAATGCCTTACAACTTTGCGATATGAATCAATTGACTTAATCATTAAACGCACTTGACCATTTCTTAACGACTTGAAATTGAAATCTGAATTTGCAATAACTTTACTTAAGCAACTAATCATTTTACCAATATTATCTACATTAGGAATGAAGATTGGTGGAGGCTTTGGTTCTGTTGATTGCGCATTATTTCCTTGAGTTTCTTCATCATTAGCAGCAAGAGCACTGAAACGATTGGATGTTGACGCTATTGTAGTTTCGTCAATTTGTTGCCGCTTATGGAGGAAACCGGCAGGTGACCCTGATGTTTTCCTCTTTTTTGAAACTGCTTGCCAGTTGGAATCATCTTCATCACTTGTATCATCACTAAGATTTACACCATTATTAGACATGATGACAATCTAAGTACACACGTCCTTATGTTAGGTTTGTTGTCGTTGTTATTGTTGTTGTCGACTGGTGCGTGCGTGCAATGCTAGCATCGCACGCATGTACGTATTTACTTTTTTTTTTGTGCGTTTCACTGTCGCTTCACAATTGTTAAACCGGTTATTGGCAAAAATTATTTGTTTTGCTTTACGATTGATAGTGTTTTTATTTTTGAAACAAGAGTAATAAAACTTTGCGCAGCAATACGTCTTACAGTGATCACAGTTGAACAACGACTCATTTATTATGAACAATCAACATCTGCCGCAAAACACTAAACTTCTTTTGTACAAAGTGGCCATCAGATCAGTTTTGTCCTACGGATTTCCAATCTGGTTCACTATTTCCCTAATAGTAGCCAAAGAGTTGGAAATATTCGAGAGGAAAATATTAAGAAGGTGCATCAACAAACATTATGCAAATCGCACTAGAAAATACTCCAATACCTACATTTACAACACTTTAGGAGTCCTGCCTTTTTGCAAATACGCACTTAGTCATCAAAAGAAGTTTATAGAGTCACTACCACGCATGAAAATGTGCTGCTAAAGGAAATACATGAACATGAGCAACACATAAATTGGTCTGGTTCAACTTACCTTTCTCCGGTCGGCGTAATCAATGAGGATATTGACAATGATCCAGACCACCATATCATGCTACGGGACTATACCAAAACGACACCTGGCTGTCATAGAGGCTAAGCCAAAACTATAAAAACAATTTTATATTAATAATATTAACAACAAGAGCCACGCTCATATCGATAATATTAAAAACAATTAACATTAATAACCAAAGAAAAATATGTACTTGAGCATACGCTTTGTTTACATTTACCATTCTGTGATATCTATTTTTTCTATACATACGTACGTAAATATATACACACTCATTCATGGTATGTTTTATACTGTCGGGCTTTGTCTACCTCTGTTAACAAACCATTGTTATTTATTGTTATTTGTTATTTGTTTTTTTTTTTTTTTTTTGACAGACTCTGTCTGCTACAGTAAAAGCCTTGCTGTTCTCTTTTATGTTATGTTTCACACATATCTACTGTTTCATTTAGCAAGTAGTTTATATTCAAAATCATCGTTTATTAGAGTAAGACAACAATAGTTCTAAGTGTACATGTAAACATTCCCTAATCACATTTTCATGTTATCGAAAAAAAAAGAAGTCTAAAAAAAAGTTTACTTACTTTCACAATAGTACGATATAGTAAGGATATTTTGTATTACTACATGTTTGTGTAACTGTAACAAGCAGATTGTGTAGATAATTGATAAAGTGTAAATTCCTTTAAAATCGAAAGGATTTAAAATCGTTGTTTTTTTTTGTATGAAGAAACATAATCTTCGAAAAAAGATTATTTCATTGACGCCCAACTTAGAGGCCACGGATAGCGAGAACGAGTACCATTCCGGAACAGAAAATATAGAGGAAGGAAGAAAACATGGCGCTATCATCAGTGGATCAGCTACAGCAAATATTGAGTGATGAAGGCAGAGCTGGCTAATTTACGCAGTGTACGTCACGTTTTCGGGGACAAAGTGATCCAGCTGCTGTTGAGGAATTCCTGGCTGCAGTCAGCGTCTACAAAGACGTCGAAAAGATTTCTGACGCCGATGCTTTGCGCGGAATGCCGTTGTTGTTGGAGGAATATGCTGAAAGTTGGTGGATGGGTGTGAAAGACACGTTGTGTACGTTTGAGCAGGCGAAAATGCTCATCCGGACCACGTTCTCTTCACCAATGCCTGACTGGCGCATATTCTCTTCCATAATTGAGACGAAACAGCAGAAGAAGGAAGCGACTGACAGCTTCATATGCAAGAAGAGGCTCCTATTCTCCAGCTGAAGGTCAATGTCAGTGAAGAAGTGCAATTAAATATTGTATATGACCTTCTCACACTGAGCATAAGAGTTCGACGGGAGAGCATAAAGAGCTCATATCCTACAGTTGTGAGGCAGAGTTCATTCTGTCTGAAGCACGGCCAGCTGTCGTTGCCACAACAATTTCAATTTGTTGATTTTGTCATTTTAAGCGTCACTCTGTCGACACCTGCTTTGAAAAGAAACGACAAGAAGACCAAGAGCAAAATGCAAAGTAACATTCAAATGAGCAGCAGCACAATAATAATTTACAGCGGACAACTTCAACCACAACCACGATGAAGAAACCGACTTTTGCATGTTATGGTTGCGGGGACCTTGAGTGTATAGGGCCAACTGTCCTACATGCAGCACACGTTCAAAAGAAAGCCCACAGTACCTTTCGTTTAATAGTTTATCGTGTAGTGGTCGTTTGTGAATAGAATTATGCAACATGAATCAGAGATACAATTTTTTTAATATATTTGAATATATCCACATTCAAAACTTATTAACTGAAGTACTTGGCTTTCGAAGAAACTTAGAGTTTTAGTTCCAATAGAAAATACTCCCTGAATCAACATTCGATAGGTACGTGCAGCCACTAATCGCACTCAGAAACTTTAATCACCGCAGAAAATTTGAAATAATTAATACATATTTGTTCATTTACTATTATTCTCGTCGAAAAGAGGTTAACAAAAAGAAAAGAAATTCACCCCAGCAACGATTTGAAGTCCATCGAATGGAATCCGGCGCAGTCGGCATGCTTTAGTGAAGGTTCGCTTTTGATATTTTCGGTGGCTTTTGATATTTTGTGAAGGTTTGCTTTTGATATTTTCGGTCGTTTTTGATATTTTATTCACACTTTGGGGACAGTCCACTTGTAGGTTTGAAATCAATTAAAATCTATGCTATGCAGAACTTGTTCACTGTTTCAATACTTTTGTTTTCTAAAAATCATTTGACTATTCTTACTCTGTCTTATTGGCAGACAGGTATCAAATGCGTTTTGTGGTTCTGTTTGTTTTGATCATGTATTCCCTTTACATATATATTTAGGTACATATTCATAGTCACAATTGACAAGAAGTATTCAGTGGTTTGTGTCTATTCTAGCCATTGATTTAGCCCGAATTTCGATTATAATCTACTTTTATCGAAGCAGTCATGGTACAGCTAGTAGCTACATAAATGTTCTTTATAGCAGTTTTGACGTTTTATTGCCAACCACACTTTCTTAATCAATGCCTAGTTCATGATAAGTGATAAACTTTTTTTCTTGTGACCATTGAAATGAACAGTTGGACTATTATCCTATTTTTTAATCGAAAATTTCCACGAAGAAGGGAATATAAATTTTAAGGAAGTTCTATCGCTACCAGATAAATAAAAACCATAAACCCATAGTAATATTCACCAGATATAATATTCATTAGAGAATCGGAAAGAATTTTGTGATAACTGATGAAAATCAATTTACAATTAAAATTTTGCATAAAAAATTACGATCATATGTGTAGAAATTGATCCACAACAAACGCAACCTTTCCAACGATTTCACCAAAGCAAAAATATTGGTCTAACCTCATTGTGCCGACGGAGTGTGGCAAGCAACCTTACAAGCAAAAGCTTACCTCGTATTGGTCAGTGAATCCCATACTCAGTGGCGAGAATTAGCGAGGAAATATGAATAACAATCCCCATCATCATTCTTGGAAACACCATATTCACAATCCCTCTGAGTTTGCTTGATGCCCATGCTAACGCTGGGGCAGACGAGAAACCCTACACCTATGTACATACGATAGCCCAACAACATTAGAAGATACTACACTCACGATGTCAATTATACAACATTAAATTACATGGTTTCGTATTATGTATATTATGTACCAAAAAGCAAATATTGTTAGATCTGTTCAATGTTTTTATTTTTTAATATTAACCTTTGAATTTTACAGAAAATATTCTAAATTACATAATGCAAGATATAAATATATCCGTTTCTTCCACTAACTTTTAAATAAGTCATTGAAACCAGCATCCAGTTCGAAGGCCTTCTACATACATACGCTGCAATGTTGGTAAGTTATAACATTCAGAAATTATTTTTATTATCTTGCATTGTGTGATTTTTTGACTGTAAAAAATGTTTTCGGATTTAGTTTTTTTTCGTTTGTATTTTTTTGTCTGTAATCAATATTTGATTTGAACTGGGATATTGTCCTGGCTCAAGACCATTTTGCATCTATATTTAATAGAATGCAAATTTTTTTACAAATGGCATGTTAACATTTATTACTTGGCTGCAGACTACTACGATCATGATGTCGACCATGTCAAAAGTCTTTTCAAGTGGCTTCGCAGCGACTTTTCAACATCAAACCCGGCCTCTATAAGGAGATGATTTCCACAAACGAACGAGAAGCACAACTCACTTGTCGAATTTGCGTTTAAAAATCGCACCAAGTAATAAAGTACACGGATTTCTTGGAGAGTTTTAGTGGGAGAACAGAAGAGAGAAATAAAAGAAATGATTTAAATTTTGTTATTCCCTCATTCATAATCACGCGACAAACATCATTAAGTGATGTTAAATCATGATTAAGTTCATTTGTAATGACGTTCTCGTTAAAATTATCTCTTCTATAAATTCTCTCTTCTAATCCAAGCTAACACTCAGGGCCTCTCTAAGAATTTAGTGTATCCACCTTATTTTTTGTGATTGATTTTGGACAAAGAAAGAAACAAACACCGATAGATTTTTTTGTTAAAGGCATTAACCCTTTAGGGGTCATATTTTTTTAAATTGAACAGAAACTAATCTCCATCACATCCAGGAGATCGTACATTAACGGTAAACGACAAGTATTCAAAACTATTTTTTTCTCTTTATAAATGATTAGCTCGGTTTTTTTAATATTAGGTAGTCATTCCGGCCTAAGTAAAGTTCATCAACCGAATAAATAGAGAGTCTATAATAATGATTTGTAATGGAAATAGGATTTTGTTAGAGCAGAACCCGAACCCCCGACCGACTGCTTGCTAGCTCTACAAACGCTGTCCTAACTCAAACAAGATCCACGATGTTTTCCAACTGCATCCATTCCCGAAGTGGGCATTACAATATATGACGCCCAACACGTGAGGCCGAAAGATATCCGTCTTTTTGGCTCTGTTTTTCTCCATAACCCAATAATTAGATTTCACTTTTTTGCCATAGGCGTTATCATGTCTGGAGATTGTGACACCATTGTTCTGAATATTTTTCATGCATTAATTGGAAATTTGGCTACTTGAGGCAAAATATTTCGAGTACGCTAACCATTAAAAGCTTGTTAATATTACAGTTTAATTGTTAATCAACTACAAATATATTAACGAACTATGTTTACATGTACAATACTTTAAAATATGTACCTTTACTAATGGACTTAGGTATCAGCACCTATTGGACAGTATGGATCTCGTTACATTTGCTACGAGTAAAGTAATGACCTATTGATCAGTAGTAATGACTTAGGGATCTTTTATGCTGGTGTGTTCAGAGTAGGGATTTTTTTTAATTGTACGTGGTCCATAACCAAATTGAATAACATTTATATCTGTCGAATATACCTTGAATATCTAAGCTTCCTAGTAGTTTCGTTAGCAGGAAAACACCAATTTGTTAATGAGATAATTTTTAAATTAAAATATAGTTCATTTATCCCAAAATAATTTTACCGTTTGAAATTGAATATTGGAAATTTTGTGTCGATAGTTTGCATTATTATCCCATTATCAAATTCAAAATGTCAGTGGAGCGAACTCCACCACCTCTTTTGCCACCACCTGCTTCATTGGAACTGGTTAGTATTGGTCCGTCACTTGTCAATTATGCAAGGAGGCTATGTTCGAAGGGTATGATTGTTTGATTATTAGCGATTGCTCTCATCCCTTTCATCGAGCATGTATTGAAGGCTACGCAGCTACTACTTCAGAATGTCCTGTTTGCCACCGCTCTTGTCAGCTCAATTAACTGAAAAAATTGATAATAGTTCCAAAAGGTTTTCATCCTAGTAAGCTTAATTCTAACAGAGGTAGAGGTGCAAATGGCGAAACATTACAATACCCGTAGCTCAAGTCGAAATTTAAATCAAAATTTACAAAATCTTTCTTTTCGTAATATTTTGGATGTCAAGCAGAGGCATTAACTCCATCTCGAAATGCGGAAAATACAGAACAAGAAATTTTTTCCGAATTACCTCCTCAAGATACTAATTCTTATCCTACACAAAATACAAACCAAATTGACTATGCAGAAATTAACAAAATGATTGAACTAAATTTGCCTCGTATTTTGCAAAATATTAATTGAATGGCATTAAATATGCAAAACAATACCAATAATACAGATGGAAATCAGAGCACCAATCCAATTTTTAATAAAAAAACTGGAACCTTAAATTTGATGGTTCCGCAACAGGTCTAAATGTAGATGAGTTCCTACATCGAGTCAGATCTCTCACCAGAGATAACTTTAGTGGGGATTCCAGTGTCATATGCAAGAATCTCAATATTCTACTAATAGGCAAAGCTAGGGAATGGTACTGGAGGTACCATAAAAAGTGTCATCTGTCAATTGGGATGATTTCTGTGACGCCATACGTAACCAGTACAAAGAGTTTAAGTCGTTCTTTGACATAATAGAAGAAATTAGGACCCGAAATCTTCGCCCAGAAATTAGGCAAGACCTACTTTATGTCCAAATAAATTCCATATAACGATTGGAAATGTACATACTGATGAAGATGTCTCTGAAATCATATTTCCAAAAGTACCCTATCACAAACGATTGGAAATATACATACAGAAACGAAATGAAATTTTTAATGTATCCTCAATTTGTCTTTCGAAGAAAACTAAACGTTCAATAATTATAATATATATAATATTTTTAAACACTCTCAGGGCATTTCTTCGATATACAAAAAGTGTGACGAATTGCAAATTGGCGTGGATTTGAATGAAAATTCGTATCCACTTTCCGAACAGGACCATAGACAACTTTATACAATTATTGCTCTTTTCCCAAATTATGAAAAGCCGGGGCTAGGCAGAACCCAACTTATCAAACATAAGATTGATGTAGGCAAGTCGTCCACAAATAAACAATGGTTCTACCCAGTTTCTCCAGCTGTAGAAAATTAAATGTTTAAAGAAGTTGTCGATTTTGGCGTAATCGAACCTTCCACACCGGCCTGGAGTTCCCCTATGAGGCTGGTCGTTAAACCAAACAAGGTCAGGTCATGCCTGGACGCGAGAAAATTAAATTCAGTTACCACAAGACGCATACCCATTACCAAATATTGAAGGGATTTTTGCGAGACTACCAAAAGCCAATTTAATTTCCAAATGGGATTTGAATGACGCGTTTTGGCAAATCGGGTTGGACGACAAGTCAAAACAATTAACGTCCTTCACAATTCCCGGTAGACCATTGTACCAATTTGTGGTTATGCCATTCGGGCTCTACAAAGCACCCCAAACAATGTGTCGCCTCATGGATGAAATAATTCCTCCCGATCTCCGTCATTGTGTCTTCGGAATTGTTTCCGATAATTTCCATACCCACCTTGAAGTCTTGACCAGAATATCTTCACAATTTCGTAAAGCCAATTTAACATTAAATATATCAAAAATTACTTCTGCGTGACAAAGGTTAAATATTTGGGTTACGTCATAGGAAATGGTGGTATCACAACAGACCCAGAGAAAATAACTGCTATAATCTACTGGCGGGTACCGAAAAACCTGAAACCGGTTAAAGGCTTTTTAGGCTTAGCTGGTTGGTATAGAAGATTTATAAAAAATTTTTCATCAGAAGTATCACCAATAACGGATGTTGTATCAACAAAGAAGAAATTTAACTGATCAGACAGAAACAAAATAAAAATATTGTTAACATCAGCCCCAGTTTTAACTAACCCTGATTTTTCTAAAAAGTTTTTCCTCCATTGCGACGCAAGCGATTATGGAATAGGCGCGGTTCTAGTCCATCTTGATGACAATGGTTTGGAGAATTCTATTGCTTTTATGAGTAAGAAACTCAATTCCACACAACGCAACTATAGCTTCACGGAACGTGAATGCTTAGCGCCAGTCGAGGCTATAAAGCGATTTAGGTGTTACTTGGAACTTCAAGAATTTGAAGTTATAACTGATCATTCTAGCCTCCTGTGGCTATTGAACAACCTGATCTCATCGGTAGATTAGCAAGATGGGTTTTCAAACTACAGCCTTATAAATTTACTATTAGCCACAGGAAGGGAAGAGATAATGTTGTACCTGACGCTTTGTCTAGGATGCCAAGCGATGAGATATTCAAAGTTGAAATTACCGAACCCAATGTAGATTTAAATTCACCTTACTTTGAAGACAGTGATTACATAGACCTAAAGGATAATGTCAAAAAATTCAACAAAATTTCATGACATAAAAATAATAGATAAGTTTGTATACTATCGTACAAACCACTACACAGGAAATGATGAGCAAGAAGAACAGATGTGGAAATTATGGATTCCATACAGGCTAATAAATGATGTTATTTGTAGGGCACACGACACTCTCATCTCTGCTCAAGGAGGAATGTTAAAGACATTAGATTTAGTAAGAAGGTACTTTTATTGGCCAGGTATTGTACGAGACGTGAAAAATTACCTAAGAGATTGCGAGATATGTAAGACCACGAATTCTCCTAATATGGTTTTGAAACCACCAATGGGTATACAGGCAATTTCAATACGTCCTTTCCAACGACTATATATAGACATTTTAGGACCCAATCCACGAAGCAAAAGCGGCTTTATTGGTCTACTGATTGTGTTGGATCACCTCACAAAATTCCACTGGCTTTGTCCTCTCAAAAAGTTTACCTCACTCACCATCCAAAATTTCCTTCTGAAAGATATTTTTCATATTTACGGCATTCCGGAAACCATAGTCAGTGATAATGGAAGCCAGTTTAGGGCCAACGAATTAAATGCTTTCTTTACTTCCTATGGAATAAATCATATGTATACTGCATTTATTCCCCGCAATCAAATGCTTCTGAGCGTGTCAACCGATCTCTAATTGCAGGAATCAGGGCATACTTGAAAAATGACCATAGACAGTGGGACGAGAAATTAAGATTTATTAGATGCGCACTTCGAAATTCATGCCACCAGTCCATAAAATGTTTTCCCTACCATGCCATATTCGGGTTTGACATGGTAACACAAGCATCTTCATACGACCTTATGAAAAAATTACACCTTTTGAATGATCCAACTGCTAAATTATCGCGAGACGATCACCTTCAATTAGTACGCAAAAACCTACAAAAATATATTAAGGAAGCTTTTGAAAAGAATAAACAACAATATAAATTTCGTGTTAGATTAAAAAATTTCAATATTGGCCAAGAAGTTTTAAGGCGAAACTTCTCCCAAAGCAACTTTGAAAAAGGATTTAATGCTAAGCTTTCTCCGGTTTTTATAAAATCAAGAGTTCGGGAAAAGCTAGGCAATCATTATGTGTTAGAGGACATGCATGGAAAATTAGTTGGAACCTTCCATGCTAAAGACATACGCATATAACGATCTTTCTCCTTCTAATTCTGTTTCACAATGTGTACATAATTGTATGGTTTGTAATGGTCGTTTGTGAATAGAAGCATGCAGCATGAATCAGAGATACAATTTTTTAATATATTTGAATTTATCCACATTCAAAACATATTAACTGATGTACTTGGCTTTCGAAGAAACTTAGAGTTTTAGTGGCAATAGAAAATACTCCCAGAATCAACATTCGATAGTACGTGCAGCCACTAATCGCACCCAGAAACTTTAATCACCGCAGAAAATTTGAAATAATTAATACATATTTGTTTATTTACTATTATTCTCGTCGGAAAAAGGTTAAAAAAGAAATTCACCTCAGCAACGATTTGAAGTCCATCGAATGTAATCCGGCGCGGGCAGCATGCTTTAGTGGCTTTTGATATTTTATTCACACTTTGGGGACAGTCCAATTATAGATGGAGACTATTAAGTAGATCATCAATATATATTTTGAAATCATTTAAAATCTATGTTATGTAGAACTTACACCAATTGTTTCAATACTTTTGTTTTCTAAAAAATCATTTGACTATTCAGTTCGGTTTGTACAATAACACTAGTCAACAGTCAAAATGTACTCGGGATGCGATAATTTTTTCTGTGTAGATAACCTTGACATGAGCTCGAAAAACGCAATAAAAAATTTTTTTTTCGTTTGTTTTTTTTTTTATTTTTTTTTTTTAAATTTTAAAAATTTTTTTTTGGTTAATTTGTTTCGTCCGGCATAACTCGGGAACCACTAGCCCGATTTAATTGAATTAAATTTTAAAAAATTTAAAATTACAATTCCCATACAATTCATATATTGTTTTCCTATACAAGCAACAGTTTCCAAGTTAAAAATGAATATATAAAGGAAAAAACTTATTTTTTGCCTAAAAATTTAAATTTTTTTTTTTTTAAATCCATAAAAAATCCAAAATGAAAAAAAATGTCAAATCTTATTACTTTTACGTAAAGTCACATAACCTATGAGCAAAATGAGACAAAGATCATGAAAATCGATGCACGCGTTTCGCTTTTATTCGCAATTGAGTAAAGGTATGAATTTCAAAAATTTGCTCGACATATGCACAACTTTGTCTATGGTAAGGTTTTTTCTTTTTTATTACAAAAAAAATTAAAATTTGTTGGGTGACAAAAATATATGACTTTAAATTAAAAAACAATTCGATATATGTACAAGAAATTATCCTAAGGATATCAACATTAATTAATTATAAAAAAGTTTAAAAAAAAAATATCTAAACACAAAAATAAAAACCTTCAAATTAAAAATAATTATGTGCTTTTGTCTTTCTTTTATATTGTTGTGGGTCTGTTTCTCTTATCAGGAACCAGATATAGTCCCCCATCATAGCTTCGTTCCAAAATCCTTGGTATCGGTGCTCAATTTCTTTCATTTGCTGATGAAAACGCTCACCATGCTCGTCACTCACATCGCCCAGGTTGTCCGGAAAGAAGTCCAAGTGCGAGTGTAGAAAATGTATCTTAAGCGACATATTTGCTCTAATTTTTTATAATTTTGGAGTAGTTGTTCGACGATCTCTCTGTAATTTGAGCTTTTGTTGTTTCCAAGAAATCCGGAAACAATTTGCCGAAATGAGTTCCAAGCTGCAGCTCCATTTGGTGATAAAATGTGCTCAAACTGTTGGTCTTGCAACAACTTTTTAATTTGCGGACCGTCGAAAACGCCTTCCTTAATCTTTGCCGATGAAAGGTGAGGAAAAATGGTTTTTAAATAGGCGAACGCTTCGCCATCTTTGTTGATAGCTTTCACGAAGTTTTTTATGAGTCCGAGCTTTATGTGAAGAGGTGGGAGAAAAACATTTTCCTTTTTTATGAGTGGTGTATATTTCACGTTGTCGCTGCCGGGGATGAAGTTAACTCTTTCTGTCCAACTCCTCCTGGTGTAATGATGTTGACGATCGCGGCTGTCCCAAAGGCAGAGAAAACAACAGTACTTTGTGAATCCACCTTGTAATCCACAAAGGATACCGATAACCTTAAGGTCGGCACAAACTTTCCAATCGTGCCTCTCATAGTTAAGGCACTTTAGTAGATTGTCCATGACTTCGTATGTTTCCTTGGTGTCAACGGCATGAGCAATTGGAATCGAAGGTTTCTCGTTGCCGTTGTGCAGTAAAATTGCTTTAAGGCTCTGCTTGTTGCTGTCGATGAAAAGACGCCACTCTCCTGGATCGTAAGAGTACCCGAGTTCACCAAATAATCCGGGAATGTCCTTACAAAAACAGATGTTGTCTTTTTTTGTGTAGTACCTTGCGTATGGTTCATGACGCTTCCTGTAGATTGTTGTCACCACACCAGGAGCCAAGAAACCGAACTGTTGCATGCGCGATGCATGCAACTCTGCATCTTCCTTGGAGAGTTTCAATTCTCTAACCCAATCGTTCAGTTCTGCTTGGGAACATAAGCGTTGACCTCCATGCAATGTATATGTTATCGTATGCAATGTTTAACATAAACATGTGCTACATTATTCCCACCAGTCTACATCATACGATTTGTTATACGACGCCGTGTAATATGAATACCATTGCGACTGCTATGTAATGTTCATTATGATTAATATGATCTTAGCTAATAAGTTATTTTGTAGGTATAAACTATTTGGTATCATTTGATTTAGTTCAGTTCAAGTTTGCACTCCGATTAATAAAGTCTTTTTTAAAAAGAACTTTATGCGTTAAATTATTTAACTGGCGCCCAACTAAAAGGAAGTCACTATAAGTACCCCACAGGCTACCGAGGACTTTCCACCTAACCAACAGGTTAATAAAAACCACAGTATCCCACAGGTTACAAATAACCGCATCCCATAGGCTGCTGGCGTAGAGGATCAGTGAAGACGTCGTTGACGAAACCCGCAAATTGATTCCGTTTGCTTGGCTCCCCAGTACTAGTAGAAAAGGATAACGCCGACAACCGAAATTTGCGATGATCATCTATACCTTCTTGTAAGCATTAAGTGATTAGAACCCCCACTGAGAATCCTACGGGACCCTCCAGTGTTCATAAGATAAAAGTTACATTAAAAGTGAGAAATAAAATTATTTAAGTAAAATTACATTAAGAGAAACTGATTGGAAAACCACTGCGAATCCTACGGGACCCTCCAGTGATAATAAGTGTATTAAAAATTTTTAAATTTTAAAGAAAATATTTTTGTGAAATTCAAAGAGATGAATAACTTAATCAGACCACCGGTTCTTAACGTTGCCAATCCAATTCCTAATCCCGTTCCTAATCCCGATCCAAATCCTAATGTAGGAAGTGTTGAAATTGAAGCATTGGTGTCTAGATATTGCGCACAACAGTGCAGACAAATAGTGAGCCAAATTCTTAACCCAGGCTCGGGTATTAATGGCGCAGATCAGGAGATAGCTGATCGATTTAGGAATGATTTATCAGATCTGGACAAAGTTCCCGATATAGTGAAATGTTTGAGAGACTTTTCGGGTGATCCTTCAGAATTCGGCGCATGGAAAAAAAGTGTTGACCGAGTGCTGAATTTATACGCGTTGTCTCAGGGTACTCCCAAGTATTATGCTATTATAAATGCCATCAGGAACAAAATTATTGGACCTGCTTCTGCGGCATTAGAATCTCACAATGCCCCTTTAAATTGGCAATGCATTTCTAAATGTTTGACCTTACATTACGCGGATAAACGTGACTTGACGACACTCGAATGTCAATATTGTCACAGGGAAATAAATCTATTGAGGAGTATTATCAAACCGTTTGCTCAAATCTGTCTCTTATTACGAACAAACTTTCCTGTTTAGATATTGGTCAAGAGGCCAAAGACGTTCTTACCCAAACGTATAGGGACAAAGCATTAGATGCTTTTGTTCGAGGGCTGGGTGGAGGATTCTCGGAACTTCTTGGTGCAAGAGAACCAACTGATCTTCCACAGGCGTTACATTTATGTTTAAAGTTGGAAAACCAACGTTTCAGAGCGGATTATGCTCGCTCTTTCAACAATCCAGGCAGGACTGTTAAACCAAATTCGAGACTGCCACCTCCAGTTCCACAGAGAAGATCTTTCCAACAACCGAATTATCTGCCACAAAATTCGCATACTGCTTCGGCACCTCAATACTTTTATGATTCCATCCCTAGATGGCAACCTCAACATATGCCACAAGTGCAATTGGCTATGAGGAATCAACCGGTTTCTCTCTTCCAACCCCAGAGACCACTTGCGCCTAAACCGCAACCACGCCCGGAACCCATGGAGGTAGATCAATCCATGAAATCTAAAATGGTGAACTATATGAATAGACCGCCTCAGGATAGTAAATTTGTAGGGAAAAGACCTCAGGGACAATCCGAAAGACAGACTCACCCAAGTAAATTTCAGAAAAACTTCCATTTAGATGTCGATTCGGAAGAGGGAGGATGTGTCGAATCCGATTATGAACTTCAAATGAACAATTATGAGGATGAAGGAAAGTTACCACCCTTGGATGAATATGTTCAGAATTACGACCAAAATCAGGACGATTCTCAGTTCATTACTCAAGACTTTGTTGACCTTAATTTTTTAGATTAACGGACTCGTCTCTGCCGTATTTTGAGTGCAGGACGAGTTCTGGCCGAATAATAAGAATTCTCATTGATACAGGATCTAACAAAAATTATGTCCAACCTAGTTTGATTAAAACGGCTATACCCAATGAAAATGAATTTTTCGCAAATTCTGTTGCTGGAAGGACTAAGATAACTCACCATACATATATGAGCTTATTTGATAAGAACATGAAGGGGATTAAATTTTTTTTAATGCCAGCATTAAGATCATTTCACGCAATTTTGGGTAACGATAGCTTGAAAGAGTTATCAGCTGTCATATATACGGCAAAGGGTCATATGATAATTGACGGTAGGATAAAAGTGAAGATCAAACAACAAACTTCGCAATCCGTTAATTCGATTGATATAAAAACTAACCACATGTCAGAACAGCAGCAGGATAAGATAAGGAACATTATTTTGCAATATAGGAATTTGTTTAGTGATCCAAATGAGAAATTGACGTACACTTCCTCTGTAATAGCAGAGATACGAACGGAGAATGAAACACCAGTGTATTCTCGTTATTACCCTTATCCAGCTCATTTGAAAGATGAAGTTGAAAAGCAGGTGCGTGAGCTGCTTGAGAATGACATCATCAGACCATCTCGTTCACCATATAATTCGCCAATTTGGATAGTGCCCAAGAAATCTGATTCAGGAGAAAAGAAATATAGAATGGTAATTGATTATAGGAAAATCAATGAAATAACTATTGCTGACAGATATCCGATCCCTGAAATAAATGATGTTTTACCCCAATTAGGGAATAATAAATGGTTTTCGGTGATCGATTTGAAGAGTGGTTTTCACCAGATTCCACTTAAGGAAAGCGATCGGCAGAAAACAGCTTTTTCGGTAAATAATGGGAAGTATGAATTCACAAGACTTCCCTTCGGCCTTAAGAACGCGCCTTCTATTTTTCAGAGAACATTAGATGATATTTTGCGCGAACATATAGGAAAGATTTGTTTTGTGTATATTGACGATATTATAATATTCGCTAAAGATGAGGAAACCCATCTGAACAATATAGAGACAATTTTTCGAACGTTGGAAATGGCGAACATGAAGGTCCAGTTGCGAAAGTGTGAATTCTTAAAAAAGGAGGTTGAGTTTTTGGGTTTCATTATTTCGGAGGCTGGAATAAAGACCAACCCCAGCAGAGTAGAGGTGATAAAGAACTTTTCGATCCCAAGGACGTTAAAGGAATTGAGATCTTTCCTTGGCGTTTCCAATTTTTATAGACGATTTATCAGGGATTACGCTAAGATTGCTAAACCCCTGACATTGCTTTTAAGAGGGGAGGCAGGTCGAGCTTCGAAGCACGTTTCAGCTAAAATAAAGATAACACTCGATGAGGAAGCTATTAGTGCATTCAACAAACTGAAAACATCACTTATATCAGAGGATGTTGTTCTTGCATACCCTGATTTTAATAGGGAATTTCATCTGACTACAGATGCCTCTAATTATGCACTTGGTGCAATTCTGTCCCAAGGTGATAGACCCATAGTGTTTTTGTCCCGAGTTCTTACTAGAGCAGAGGAGCACTATGCCACTAACGAGAAGGAAATGCTTGCTATAGTATGGGCATTGCAATCGTTAAGGAATTATCTTTATGGTCCGTCCAAGCTTAAGATTTTTACGGATCATCTTCCCTTGACTTATGCTTTGAGGAATAAAAACACTAATTATAAATTGAAACGATGGAAAGCATTCCTGGAGGATTATAACTATGAATTATGTTACAAACCGGGAAGTTCTAATGTGGTTGCCGATGCATTATCTAGACCTTCGCAAGAAATCTTGCATACCGAGTCAATGGCAACTACGCAGCATAGCGACGAGAGTTCTATGCATAATTTGATTCAGTTCACCGAAACACCGGTAAATGTTTTTAAAAATCAACTGATTATTTCGTCCGATGGAGATTCTCCCTCGTATAAATTCGAGATTATATTTCCGACGTATCACAGACACTCAGTGGTAATACCATCTCCAAATGTGGAAAATCTGATCGATATTCTTAAGAGATATTTGAATCCGTCTGTGACAAATTGTATTATGACTTCGGATGAAGTTTTGGGTAGACTTCAGGAAGTATTTCAGACCCACTTTAATAAATATAGGGTTAAGTATTCAAGGCTCATTGTCACAGATCTTGTGAATGAGGAGGAGCAGGAGACTGTAATAATAGCGGAACATAATAGAGCGCACCGGAACAGTACTGAGAATAGGATTCAATTATTGTCGAAATACTTCTTTCCAAAGATGCACGCGAAGATAAAGAAGATAACTAATGCATGTAAGATCTGTAAGGAGAACAAATATGAACGACATCCGAACAACACAATTCTTTTTGAGACTCCGATTCCTCAATTTCCGGGACAAATTGTGCATGTCGATATATACATCACTGGGAAGACACCTGTTTTAACTGCTATAGATAAGTTCTCAAAGTACGCGCAGGCGAGGATTCTAAGATCAAGAGGTACTGAAGATGTAAAACAACCATTGAGAGAGATGCTCTTATCATTTGGTATGCCGGAAATAGTTGTTATAGACAACGAAAAATCTCTTAATTCCAACACGATTATCTTTATGCTGGAGAATCAGTATAAAGTTAAGGTTTTTAAAATTCCGCCTTATTCGAGCTCAGTGAATGGACAGGTGGAACGGTTCCACTCAACCCTAACTGAATTAATGCGATGCTTGAAGGTTGAAAATGTCCATAACTCATATTCAGAACTGTTAGATAGAGCCCTCTATGAATATAATAATTCAGTTCACTCCACCATACTGAGGAAGCCAGTAGAGGCATTTTTTGGTAGGAGGATTACGACAAATCCCGATGAATTGGAAAAAGAGAGACAGGAAATAATTTCCAGAATTAAGGGTAAACAATCCAAGGATTTAACTTACCATAATAAGAAGAAAATACCTCCAAAAATATTTGAAGTAGGCCAGGAAGTTTATGTAAAGCAAAATAAGCGTCTGGGGACAAAGCTGAGTAAAAATTATAGACAAGAAATAGTGAAGGAGGATAGAAACACGACCATAATGACTGAATCAGGGAAAATAATTCACAAGAATAATATTAGGAATTAAAATTGTGTCTTTATTTTCAGATTATCTGTAACACTTGTTGGTGCAGATGTCAAGATATTTGATTACTCTAACTGCCAGGTTGTTACCATCGATATGGGATACGCAAAATTGCAGAGGGGCACATTCGATCTGGTCCATGTTGTAGAACCAGAAAATTATCAGAATTTGATTGATGACATACGAAACACCTTACATTCCAATATAAACCAATCCCATCCCATTTTCCCTTTCCTGAACCATGAATTAACTCAACTCCAAATTATTTTAGATAAGTTAAAATTTAGAGTTAAACGGTCTCTGAATTTCATTGGGTCAGCATGGAAATGGATTGCTGGAAATCCTGACCATGATGACTTTGAATTAATAATGGGAAAAACTGATAATATTGAAAAAAATAATAATAAACAGATAATATTGAATGAACTTACTATTGAGAAAATAAATGAATTAACCAAAACCACCGATCAAATAATAAAGGTGTTGAAATCCGATCAGTTTGTTAAAGAAAGTTTAATAACTAATCTTAAATATCAAATTCATATATTAAAAGAAGAAATTCTGAATATAGAATATGCCATACATTGGGCAAAAGTTGGAATAGTAAATTCGTTTATTCTCTCAAAGGATGAGATAAATATTATTAAAAAGGCTTATGATAATGAATCCATACCGTTTGTAAATTTTGATGAAGCTTTAGAATTTGCTAATGTTGGAATATCATCTATTAACAACACATTGTTTTATGTCATTAGTATACCCACAGTGGATACAAAATTATGTAGCAAAATATTAGTGAAACCTATTAAATATGGAAAATTTGTGAATAAATTGCAATATCAAGATATATTAAAATGCAATGAAACAATATATGGTATGGAGAAGCCTTGCAAATATCATAATAATGTAACTATTTGTAATGAAAACAATTTGCGAAATGTAAATAATGATACATGCATAGCTAGTCTTTTGAGAGGTCATATGTCGAATTGTACACTGAGAGATAACAGCAATGTGTCTAACGTAGAAGAAATAACACCTGGAATGTTGTTACTAAATCAGTTCAATGGGACCATATACATTAATAATGAACCCCAGACATTAAGCGGTACATACATCGTGCAGTACCACAATGCATCAATACGGGTAAACGGAATGATCTACACTTTTTTTGACGTAACTTTTCTACAACCTCTGCCGCCATTACTTCAACCAAGACATCCGAATACGGAAATTGAAGAAATTTTAACATTGGAAACTGTTAAAGAACTACACATCAACAACACCGATTCTATTGATCTGCTGGGAAGGAAACATGAATTGATCCTGTCAGTAAATTTTGGATTTATGTCTATACTGATGATATTGATCATTCTTGTGCTCATAAAAACTAATTGGAATACAAATAAGAAGAATATGGTGACAACAATTTCACCATCAGTGCATTTGTCAGTCCCCGAAGTACCCGCAACAGTCAAGCCAGAAACCAAAGATTTTCTCCGAATTTCACAAATTCCATACTTTTGATGTAAACATGCAAACAGAGACGTTCGCATTTGAGAAGGGAGGTGTTATCGTATGCAATGTTTAACATAAACATGTGCTACATTATTCCCACCAGTCTACATCATACGGTTTGTTATACGACGCCGTGTAATATGAATACCATTGCGACTGCTATGTAATGTTCATTATGATTAATATGATCTTAGCTAATAAGTTATTTTGTAGGTATAAACTATTTGGTATCATTTGATTTAGTTCAGTTCAAGTTTGCACTCCGATTAATAAAGTCTTTTTTAAAAAGAACTTTATGCGTTAAATTATTTAACTTATATGTTGACTCGCATTCTGATGTGGTTTCTAGTGTCTCCGGATCTGATGTTGGATGTATCGCCTCATTATTAGATGCCCATCTTGAAACGGACGGTTGCGGGTCCACTGGTTCTTCGGAAAATGGCACTGGAAAATTCACTGTTGAAACAGCAGCGTAAGTCCATCGTATATTTTTTCCCACGCCTGTTTTTTTGCTAAGACAGAAGTAGCAATCTGTTACATGGCAAAGCGGAGCTCTCCAAAGCATTGGCATGATGATTCTCGGCTGTCGTCTGAAAGAATTTCAATAATAAGTTATATATGTTCTTGAATTTCGTAATCTACACTTACCTTGAGTCAGCTAGCTGTACGTAGCACCTTGGACATAGAGCACTTGGTGTCCACCGCTCATCTATGTTTGAGACCTTTAAATTGAAGCTCTCTTCAAATGTATCTCTCAATTTAGGTGAAAAACAACGCTTGTTTTTTTCAGAAACGTATTCTCCGCACATGTAACAAAAATTACTTGGATTGGTATTGCATTCAAATCCTCGCGAACGTTTGCTCATTTTAACTATCGCGTTCGTCGACACTTGTTGAATGAGTAAAATCGATCAATGAAGACCTATTTATACTGTGTATTGTTTAGTATTTTACTGACAGGTACTTATAAATGGGTGTATATTTTTTTACGGTGGCTACATACCTGTTTCACCATGTGTGAGTCTTAAATTTTCCGAATAATGACCACCCTTAAATGTGGGTTGCATTTCTGTAAAAAAATCATACAGGTAGCCAACGGAAAACCCAAATAATTAAAAAAGTCCCCTTTCCTTTTTTCCTTTTAATTGTTCACGCACATTTATTAGCGTTTATTACTTTGCTTACGCAATCATAAAAATTAAATAACCCTTTGTTTATTCCGTTTTATTAATTCTGAGAATCAAAAAAAAAAAGAAAAAAACCTTACCATAGACAAAGTTGTGCATATGTCGAGCAAATTTTTGAAATTCATACCTTTACTCAATTGCGAATAAAAGCGAAACGCGTGCATCGATTTTCATGATCTTTGTCTCATTTTGCTCATAGGTTATGTGACTTTACGTAAAAGTAATAAGATTTTACATTTTTTTCATTTTGGATTTTTTATGGATTTAAAAAAAAAAAATTAAATTTTTAGGCAAAAAATAAGTTTTTTCCTTTATATATTCATTTTTAACTTGGAAACTGTTGCTTGTATAGGAAAACAATATATGAGCAGATTAAGGGAATTGTAATTTTAAATTTTTTAAAATTTAATTCAATTAAATCGGGCTAGTGGTTCCCGAGTTATGCCGGACGAAACAAATTAACCAAAAAAAAATTTTTTAAATTTAAAAAAAAAAAATAAAAAAAAAACCAAACGAAAAAAAAATTTTATTGCGTTTTTCGAGCTCATGTCAAGGTTATCTACACAGAAAAAATTATCGCATCCGGAGTACATGAAATTTTTTTCATTTTGTTGAGTAGTGTAATGTATGCCAGACGTAGGATCCCCGAACTTTGATCACATGATTGATAGATTTGCGCAAAGTTTTGATGCAATGGACGTGGAGACTCCTGAGTCTGAATTTGTAGACACTGATTATGTAAGTCAGCTTATTAAAGCAAAAAATCTTCAGGCCTTGACAATATAGGAATTATTCTAATAAAGCAATCGCCAAAAATCGTTGTGCAATATCTCCCATATGTTTTCAACAGCTGCATGAAGCTTAACTATTTCCCCACTCAATGGAAGAGGGCCAAAGGCATACCCATTCTGAAGAGTGGAAAGCAATCCAATATGCCCTCCAGTTATAGACCTATTAGTCTTTTAAGTTGTGTTGGTAAGATTTTCAAAACAATTATAAAGAATAAAATCCATTCGTGGTCTAATTTTTAAATTGGTTAATTTCGGGTTTCCACTCTACCTCACAAGACTTATTAAAAGCTTTTTAGATAATCGACTCTCTCAAGTTGCTATTAATAATGGTTACTCTAATACAATATCTATTTCTGCTGGAGTTCCACAAGGTTCCATTATTGGTCCTCTCCTATATATTTTATACTGTTCTGATTTTCCAGAGCTACCTGACTGTGACTATACTCTTTATGCTGATGATGTCGGTATTTTTACAACTCATGTATCTCCGAATGAAATTATTTCGAAATTACAAAATTCTTTGGACAAGATCAATGATTATATGTTCAAATGGAAGATCAAATTAAATGCAATCCATCATTTTCTCTAGAAAGAGAAGTATTTGCAATCTTCCGAATTCTGTTATATAATCATCATGTTAGGTATTTAGGAGTTTTACTAGATAGAAAATTGATATTTCGTGATCATATTGCATTTGTGAAAAACAAATTCAATATTGCCATCAAAATGTTATATCCTTTGATCAATAGAAATTCAAAATTATCAGTTTCGAACAAAATATTATTATATAAAAAGATTTTTCAATCCATCATTTTGTACACATGTCCTTTTTGGGGCTTTTTGGTTTTGTGGTTCTGTTTGTTTTGATCATGTATTCCCTTTACATATGTACTTAGCTACATATTCATAGTCACAATTGACAAGAAGTATTCAGTGGTTTGTGTCTATTCTAGCCATAGATTTAGCCCGATTTTCGATAATAATCTACTTTTATCGGAGCAGTCATGGCACAGCTAGCGGAAACATAAATGTTCTTTATAGCAGTTTTGACGTTTTATTGTCAACCACACTTTCTTAATCAAGGCCTAGTTCATAATAAGTGATAAACTTTTGTTGTGACCATTCAAGTGAACAGTTGGACTATTCGCCTATTTTTTAAATCTAAAATTTCTCCGAAGATCAAGGGAATATAAATTTTAAGGGAGTTCTATCGGTATCAGATAAATAAAAACCATAAACCCATAGTAATATTCATCAGTATAAATGATAAATTTATTCACGACAAGTACGTGGAATTCTGATGGTGAAATACGACTAGAGAATCGGAAAGAATTTTGTGATAACTGATTATCATCATCGTTAACATCATGCTGGTATATGGACCAACATGAAAATCAATTTACAATTAAAATTTTGCATACAAAATTACGACCATATGTGCAGAAATTGATCCACAACAAAAGCAACCTTTCCAACGATTTCACCAAAGCAAAAATATTGGTCTAAACTCATTGCGCTGACGGAGTGTGGCAGACAACCTTACAACCAAAAGCTTACCTCGTATTGGTCAGTGAAACCCTTACTTAGTGACGAGAATTAGCGAGGCTTGTGGAGTTTAGATTTCATATTTGGGGTTCTAGATTGTTACCCCGTCGCGGGTAACAATCTTGACGCGATGCGGGGCTTAAGGGCTGTTCCGATGGGTAGCTGCTATCACCTAGGAAGGAACCTGAGTCCTTCCTATGGAGAGAGCGGAGACTTTCCCGGAACATCCCGAACTAAAAGTTACCCACCGACAAACCCATGATGAGTACAAACAAAATTATAAACTCTGCAAGTGGTCACCAGGCTGGACCTGGAAATCCACCCAAACAGTCGTCCGAGGATGGCTCTTTGGCAGGTGCAAAATATTTGCAGGCACCAACCTCATCATCACCACAACAACAATCACACTTAAACCCCATACAATACGAAACAACTACGCAAACGAAAACGGCAATACTCAAACGACAACAAAACATTGACTCAGACGTGTCCCTAGGTGACGACACAAATGACGGTCTGTCAGGTATAGGCAAGCTCTTCCTCTACGAGACTGATGAAGAAGACAATCGTATGGTTGCTTCTGACTCGGTAGTGGAGGAAGTGCCTATAAGTGGCAAAAATGCCTCAGGATCGGCACCAGGCGACAATAGGACCAAGACGGACGAGGAAAGGAGGGAGGCGGGGTATAAGCGCTCGTTACGATTCCTTAAGAAGATGGATACGAAAGACCCGTCTTCTTTTTCGGGTCGTGACAAGCGATTATACCGAAAGCATACCTACCACGTACGGAAGTATGAGTCAATGATGAACACGACCGTCGTGGAGGTCAAACCCTCCACCTCAAAAGACACAAAGGACACAACCAAAACAAACGGTACAAAAACAATTACGACTACGACTACAAACCAGAGCAAGGCCAATCCGATGAACTCGGGTAATACTGGACCTCGGGGCCACTCTGGTATACAAAGTAAGCCAGCCCCGATTAAAGCTGGACCTTCATCCAGCAGAGAGATGCGCAGACCGGCACCATACCCGTCCAAGGTCGTTAAAGCCGATACCAAGCCTTGTGTAGGCCCCGCAATCTGCAACAGACATAAGAGACCGGTAGCGGAACTTCCCAACAGGGTCAACCTCCCGGCGCACAGCACCCAAACTGGGATAAAAAGGCAGAGGTCAAAAGAAACTCAAGCCCCCCATGGCAAGCGACCGAAAACCGCACCCAGCCTAACGACAGCACCCGAATTACAAGTCGCCATTCTTGACCGCAGTAACCCAGAAGGTAGAATGACTACAAGCAGATGGCTACCGGTTGAGGAGCAGATACTCCGATCTCTGCTTGAAGCCCTCAAAACCAGCGAAGACGACTCCTTCACCGAATTCGACAGAGCCGGGTGGCAGAAGGGTGTGAAGATCGTCTGCTGTGGAAATAAGAAAGCATTAGACTTCCTTACTGCTGCAGTTGGCGATCTTGATACCCTATGGCCTGATATGCGGTTAGAGATCGTACCTATTGGCCAGATCCCCTGTTGGACGACAGTGAAGGTATGGGTTCCTCCTCCAATCCTGGAGGACGAAGCCATACTTACACTGGTAAAAAGGCAGAACAAGCCGCTAGGCACTGATGACTGGAAGATCATCAGGGGACGCGCGAGGGACAAAGGAGACGGAAAAGATCTATGGATCCGGATAGGATCGGAATCTCTCAGTCTTCTTCGTCTCTCGGATGGGGTCATCAGGTACGGTCTCAACCGACTGAAGATCACTATCCCCGAAGACGAAACCAATGCCCGACGTCAGGAGAGGCATGAAGCTGGTGCAAATTAATCTGCACCACTCCGAAGCAGCATCGGACGAACTGCTGCGACACATGGGGAAGGAGGGCACGGACGTAGCTCTGGTGCAAGAACCCTGGATTACAGGGAACAGAGTACGTGGACTGAGGTCACGAAACCTTAAGCTCATATCCCCACATAACGAAGGTAAAATCCGTAGCTGTATTGTAGCCAAGAAATACTTGAATCTAACCTTCTTATCTCACTACAGCGATGGCGACTTAACAGTGGTGGCCATGGAACGCCATAACAAACCAACCCTGGTAATAGGTTCCATGTACCTACCCTATGAAGTGGACAACCCCCCGTCAAACAAGGTCCAGGCCCTGGTAGATTGGTGCAGAAGAAAGGGGCACGATCTGGTACTCGGTGGCGATGCGAACGCGCACCACACCCTTTGGGGTAGCACTGACATCAACAAAAGAGGTGAGTCACTTTTTGATTATATTATTTCCACTGATCTAATTATATGTAACAAGGGCAACAGGCCGACGTTCTATAATAGAACTAGGGAACAGGTTATAGATATAACTTTAGTATCAAATAGTGAAACGATTAGAGTCTCAAATTGGATGGTATCTACAGAATGTTCCTTCTCCGACCATTTTAGAATACTTTTCAATATAGAGCACGATATAATTAGGGGGAAACCCTACAGAAATCCCAAAAAGACCAACTGGAACCTCTTCAGTAATCTTATGCAGTCACTGCCTCCTCCGGACAGAGAGATTAGTGACGTGCATGAACTGGAGTGTGCAGTTAATCAGCTGACATCTTCCATTTCAGAATCCTTCAAAAAATCCTGCCAGGAACGACGCCCCCCTCGGAAAATCAACCAAACCTGGTGGACACCAGAGATCAGGGCACTCAGGAAGGAAAGTAGGAGGCTCTTTAACAGAGCAAAAAGGGAGAAAACTCCAGAAGGCTGGAACGACTATAAAGAGGTCTTCAATGACTTCAAAAAACAGATCAAAAAAGCAAAATGGAAATCCTGGACAAATTTCTGCGAGGAATTGGAAAGCACTAGTGAGGTCGCCAGATTTCGCAAAGCGCTCTCCAAGGAGCCCAGCACTCCAGGATTCCTGATGAAACCGGATGGACTGTTCACAGAAAGCAGTGCAGAAACGGTAGAACTCCTTATGGAAACACACTTCCCAGGATGCCAAGACGATGACGACAGCATTGACGAAGCAGAAGCCCCTCCCTCCGTTTGCACGGACGAGTTCATCAACACAATAGTTGATGACGAAAAAATAATGTGGGCTATACAATCCTTCAGGCCATACAAGTCAGCAGGACCAGATGAAATTATACCAGCACAACTGCAGGTCTCCCTGGACCGGATATTGCCATGGCTACGATTAATTTTCTCCGCAAGCCTAAGATGGTCCTACATACCAAGGGCATGGAGAGAAGTCAGGGTGGTCTTTATCCCCAAGGCGGGAAAAATAAACCACAACACGACAAAAGACTATAGACCCATCAGTCTATCATCGTTTTTACTAAAAACCATGGAAAGACTAATGGACTTACATGTCAGGGAGAAACTAAATCCAGACAACTTCAGCAAGGCACAACACGCATACCTTAAAGGAAGGTCAGTGGAAACGGCATTACATGAAGTGGTAGGCTATATTAAGAGCTCCTTGCTGTACAAAGACTATACGATGGCAGCTTTTCTAGACGTAGAAGGCGCCTTCAATAACGTCAAAATAACATCGATCACATCCGCTCTCGGACGCCTGGAAATGAACCAAGGCATAACCCAATGGACGGGCAGCATGCTGGAAAGCAGGATTATTAACTCGAAATTGGGCGAGGAAGTTGTGAGAAAACGTGTTACAAGAGGCACGCCGCAAGGAGGTGTGATCTCGCCGATGCTCTGGAACCTGGTGATAAATGAAATCCTACTTGACCTCAACAGAGACGGAATTAAGGTGACGGCATACGCCGACGACTTAGTACTGCTGGTCCGAGGCAAATTCTTACCAACGATTAGTGAGGTCATGGAAAGATCACTAAGGAAGCTCTTAAGATGGGCAACAAGAAATGGGTTAGGAGTAAACCCAAGGAAAACAGAGTTAGTTCTGTTTACAAGAAAATATAAAATTCCGGACTTCGACCTCCCCAAATTAGATGGGGAGATACTGCATCTATCAAAGGCAGCAAAATACCTTGGCATAATCCTGGACTCGAAACTTTCTTGGAAAGGAAACACAGAAGAGAGAGGAAGGAAAGCACTCTGCGCCTTTTATACCTGCAAAAAGATGTTCGGAAAAAGATGGGGACTACAACCAAAGATGATACACTGGCTGTACACGGCAATAGTAAGGCCAATACTCACATACGGGGCACTGGTCTGGTGGAGCGCCGTAAAAAGAAAATCACTCCTAGCAAATCTCAACAAAGTACAGAGGTTGGCATGCTTGGGCATTGCTGGGACAATGAGATCAGCTCCTCAAGCCGGACTAGAAACTATACTCAATATACAACCCATGGACATTTTCGTAAGGAGATGCGCAGCAAGGGTAGCATTGCGTATCAGAGAACTCGGTATGCTGAAAAACGATACGCTTGGGCACAGCTCTATTTTAGGAGCTACGGAATCATACGGGAGGCTAGATAAAAATTCAGATTTTCTCAAGCCCAGTATGCACCTACATAAGAACTTCAAACTGGAAATACCCACCAGAGAAGAATGGGCATCCAACACGGTCATGACCTACGAGGAAAACTCAATCTTCACTGATGGCTCGAAAATGGAGACAGGTACGGGATCGGGAGTCTTTTCTGAACCTTTAAACCTTAAAATATCCGTCCGACTACCAACTACTTGCACAGTCTTTCAGGCAGAAGTATATGCCATCAACATAGCCGCGAAAAATATTCTGGAACGGGACTTCGATCCGTCAAAATTCAGAATTTACGTCGACAGTATGGCAGCCCTTAAAGCCTTAAACTCCAAGACTGTTAAATCAAGATGCGTACATGACTGCTTAGAGTCTCTGGACCGACTCCAAATGCATGACGTCACACTTGTATGGGTACCGGGTCATACGGATGTACCTGGAAACGAAATGGCAGACGAATGTGCACGGAAAGGCTCCAAAGAGACTGAAGTTCCATGTAATACGAACATACGCACGCCTTTCATCGAAATACTCAACCAAATAGACGAAATAGCAGACCGAGAAACAAAGTTGCGATGGGACTCCGGTCATAACTGCAGAATAACACGTAACTTATGGCCGATAATCAACCCTAGTAGAACAAAGGAACTACTGACACTCGGCAAAAGAAACACAAGCATCCTCATGGGAGTCCTTACAGGGCACTGCGCAATAGGCCGTATGGCAGAGCGTATGGGAATCCCTCATATGGACTACTGCAGAAGCTGCCTCGACGAAGAAGAAGAGGAGTCGGTGGAGCATCTGCTATGCTCATGCCACGGACTGCAGGAGCTCAGGCTACATTATCTTGGAAGCAGGTTCTTTAACAGTCTGGCAGAAATAGCAAATGTTCCTCTGAACCACCTATATAAATTCATAGACAAGGCCAGCTGGTTCTCCAGTAGAAACAACAGGCAATCTAATAACGACTGACAAACGAACCCTTCGGACTTTCCATACTATCAACTTCTCTTCTCTCACTATAATCCTCCTCCTCTATTCACTAACACATCTCTTCCTTAATCATCTATCAAGGGTAACACAATGGACAAATAGCCTCCGAGTGAACTCGCTTGGTTGCGTATACACATGATGTTGTATACACTACCAGCGGGCAACCCTCTCAACCTAACCTAACCTAACTTCTATATTTACATTCCGTGCCACTAGAACAATGGAAGGTGAGGGTTCCGAGGCATTTGATCTCCATCACATCCAGGAGATCGTACATTAACGGTAAACGACAGGTATTCAAAACAATTTTTTTCTCTTTATAAATGATTAGTTCGGGGTATTTTAATATTAGCTAGTCATTCCGGCCTAAGTAAAATTCATCAACCAAATAAACATGATTTGTAATGGAAATAGGATTTTGTTAGAGCAGGACCCGAACTCCCCGACCGACTACTTGCTAGCTCTCAAAGGCTCCCGCTGTTCTAACTCAAACAAGATCCTTGATGTTTAAAAATTTTCCAACTGAATCCATTCCCGAAGGGGCATTACAATCGCCACAAACTATTGGACATATGTTGGCAACAACCCACATTGAGCTATTTGGATTAAAGGTTAATCTGTTTTCGATACGGGTGCTAAAATCAGTATAGCCAGCACAAATCTGAAGAAGATTTTGACACAAAATGAATGTATTTTCCAGGATGTAAAAATGCCTTAAAAAAGGACCAGGAGAATGTCGCTAATGAGATGTTGTTAAGGAGGTATTCAGTTTCATAAAGTTTATGGAAGGCGGAAATATTATATCACCTTTGCCGCCAACGCCTGAGATGAACCCGAAGTTGAAAAATGTAGCAGGTGCTGACTATTCTCCCCATTCTATGCATCGGGGTTTTGAGGAATCTCACCCAGTTGGAATGACAACGCACTAACAACGGCCAACACTATTCAATCCATATTTTGTGAGACCATCGCCTCCAGAGAGACGAATGAATGAATACTCTCCTCATTCTGTTCAGGCTATTTTACAGAACGCTTTGCCTGCTGGCCAGAGAACACCTTTACAATCCTCTCGACTATTTACACCGCCGGGAAAGGCACGAAGAACTGAACAGGATGACTATTTGGACAACATATTTTGCACTTTTTCAATAGACATTCGGATGTTGAAAAAAACCGACACTATTGGCCTTGACGATGTCCAACGAAGTGCGTTGGATGAACTATTGGTTTCAAATGACGATGTATTTGCGGAATCAACGGGTGCTACTCCCTTTGCAATACATCGGATTCACACAGAAGAACACGATCCTATTGCGATTCCTCCGTATCGTTTATCTACGACAAGAAAAACGGCTTTGAAGGATGAAATCGCTAGAATGCTACACTTGAATGTCATCGTCGAATGTCAATCAGCGTAGGCTGCTCCTGTGGTAATAATACCCAAAAAGACAGGCGAGATACGTGTTTGCATAGATTATCGCGAACTTAACGCCATTACTACACCAGACCGATACCCGTTGCCAAGAGTGGACGATATACTCCATGAGGCAAACGCTACCATCTACATGTCGACCTTGGATCTCCAAAGTGGTTATTGGTAAATAGGTGTACATCCATGCCATACCCTGTGAAATTTTTGCCTTTTCCATTGATATGCCTAAGGAAAGAGATGAACAAATTAGAGAAGGACAGATGAAGGATCCAGATTTGAAGAAAATTATTGATTGCTACGAAGGCAAGACTGATGACCTAGTGTACTGGTCAAAGAGAGGATTTAATGTTCACGCTGGTATTCTGTACTGTTATAACAACTAGGACAATGAGGTTGCTAAACTTGTAGTTCCCAAAGATGAACGGTCTGAAATCCTTAGACACTACCATAATATTGACACTGCTGGTCATTATGGTACTAATGGTACAGGTACTACTGGTCTGGGATGCGAAAAGATATCGAAAAACATGTGAAGGAATGCATCGAGTGTCAGATGTATAAAACTACAAACTTAAAGCTAGCGGGATTATATCAGACGGTTTCAAGCAACCAACGAAGTTGTAGCAATCGATTTATTTGGACCGTTGAGTATCTCTCCGAGTGGATTATAATTTATATTCATCGTGGAAGATATTGCAAGTAGATGGGTGGAACTTTTTCCATTAGAAGTAGTTAGGCAGAAGTCTGTGCAAAAACATTAATCAACGAAATTTTCTTACGTTACGGTGTACCCAGAAGAGTTATCAGCGACAATGGTGTTCAGTTCGTTTCGGCTATTATGCAGAAAGTTGTATACTGCCTGGACCATCCAGAGGCCAATCCTGTCGAACGCAAGAATAGGGATATGAAAGCTCAACTGGCGATATTGGAGGGGAATGATCACCACTCATGGGAGGAGAAGTTGGCCAGTATTCGATTTGCCATGAACACAACTTTGTGCCAAAGCACTAAAAATATTGCTGCATATTTGACTTTCGGTAGAGAATTATGAACAGTGGATGATGTTCAACATGATGTGAAAAATATCATTGAATCAGAAAACTTCGTGGCTGAAATAACTCCATATCTCAAGCTACTTGTAGATGTTTTCAAAAACGTGAAAGAAAATGCAACAAGGTATAGCAACAAAGGTATAATATCGATTTTTTTTGTCTAGTTAACAAATCAGTT
The DNA here is from genome assembly GCA_947397865.1 of Polietes domitor. NCBI lineage: Eukaryota > Metazoa > Arthropoda > Insecta > Diptera > Muscidae > Polietes > Polietes domitor. The sequence continues at coordinate 89,578,223 of OX377618.1, read as the reverse complement.
AACACGTTAGAACTCCGTCAGATCTAAACAAGTAAGGAAAGGCTAAAGTCGGGCGGGGCCGACTATATGATACACGCCACTTTCTATCCGAATACAATACAATAAAAAAGTGAAAACGGGAAGGATTTTTGTATGTTTCCTAATCATAGGCTAATATGACCTGACCCAATTTTTCAAATCGAGAAGAATATTTGTATCGGGACTATATCCAAACATGAAATAAAGTGACGCACTTGCACAATGTATATGGTTTTTATGGACTTCGAGAAAGCATTCGATACTCTAAAACATGAAGCAATCTGGACAGCTCTAGCTTGTAAAGGAATCCGAAACTTATATCGCTGATCCAAACACTTTACACTGATGTTAAGTGCCGTGTCATGCATGACAATGCAATTAGTAATGGCTTTGACGTACTGACTGGTGTCAGGCAAGGATGCGTGTTATCTTCTTTGCTCTTTAATATTGTTCTTGACGTTATTGTGCAAAAGGCAACATAGGCGTAAGATGGGGACTCAACCAATACCATGAATGTCTTGAATATGCAGATGACATGCTTGTTGTCCCACAGTCACAGTGGTATGACGGCAAAACTCAAGTCATTAGAGAATGAAGCTATGAAGGCTGGCCTCAAAATCAACACCAAGAAAAGTAAATGTATGCGCTGCAATACTATCAGCAATAGTAAGTTTAAAGTAGGTGGTGCTGACCTAGAAGATGTCACGTCCTTTTGCTACCTTGGCATTTCGAACACTGGTGGCTCCAGCAATGATGTCGCCCACAGAACCTCAAAGGCAAATCAGGCATTCGGTATGCTAAACCCAATATGGAAATCGGCAGTTTAATACAAAGATAAAGCTGTTGAACTCACTCAGAGTCATGGAATGCACTGCAGCTGTGGAGTAGTACCAATCAAAACCCCATCCAGATTGAAATGCTCAACCGGAAGTGGCGCTGGATTGGACATACGTTGCGGAGACCAACTGGTGACATAGCTAAGACACGTAGAAGAGGTCGTCCATTGCACATATGGAGACGCCAACTTGAATGCGAATTATCACAAACTGTCTAAGCTGGAGAGTAATAAAATACCTATCATCAATCAGAATTGAATGGAATAATATATATATATATATATATATTTTTTTTGCAAGATTTGAAGAATATCTCTTAAAATATGTGGTTTATAGAGTGGAAAAAGTCAAATCGGGAGTGAAATTTGTGTGGGAGCTATATATAAATCTGAACCGATCTGACCTATATTCACCACAGGTCTTCCTAGTTTAAATATAAGATATTCTGTCAAATTTGATGGCAATCTGATTAAATATGTGTTTTCTATAGCGGGCAAAGTCGAATTGGGAGCGAAATTTGTATGGGAGCAATATATATAACTAAACCGATCTGACCTATTTTCACCACAGGTGATCCTAGTTAAAATATAAGATGTTTTGCCAAATTTGAAAAAAAATAGGATGACATATGAGGCTTCTAGAGCGGAAAAAGGCAATTTGGGAGCGAAATTTGTATGGGAGCTATATATAAATCTGAACCGATCTAACCCATTTTCACCATGGGTGTTTCTAGTGGAAATATAAGATGTTTTACCAATTTTGAAGAAAATCTGGTAAAATATGTGGTATCTAGAGTTAAAGAGTCACATCGGGAGTGAAAGTCGTATGGGGGCTATATCTAAATCTGAACCGATTTTTTCAAATTAAATAGCGTTCGTCCTTATCCCGAAAAACTTTGTTGTGCAAAGTTTCATTTTGTTCTGGCTAAAATTGCGACCTGTACTTTGATTACAAGAATAGATGGACATACATATAGACGGATGGACAAACGACATTGCTAAATCGATTCAAAAAGTGGTTCTGAGTATATGAGTATATGGTTCTGAAATATGAGAAATTTCTCTCAGATTTATACTAAATCTCAGAAATACGGAACCAACAAAACGTACGCTACAAATATTTCCACGCGTAGTAAAAAAATTAGTAATTTTAGTTATAACAATTCAATTTTTACTTTAGTTTTAATAAAAGAGAATGTAAAGTTTCATAATAAAAAAGTTATCGAAATAAGGAAAAAATAAAGTTAAATGCTATTAGAGTGGTCTGATTTAATTTTTTGGTAGACCTTTTTGGGAGATGCCCATATTTCCAAAGATATAGAATTTGAAGACAAAGTTTGTGCGTTCTTAACAAACTTATGAAAATGTGGATGAAAATGGCATTTTGCATTTCAGGTGACGAAATACTCAATTGAAACAAGTAAGGAAAGGCTAAAGTCGGGCGGGGCCGACTCCATGATACACTCCACTTTCTATCGGAATACCATTTAATTCGGTGAAAAAATGAAAACAGCAAGGATTTTTGTATCCTGTAAATGTATGTGTTTGACAAAAAATGTTAAATCTGAAAGGACATTTGTATGGGGTATATTGAAACCTGGTACGCAATAGGTGAAATATAATATGTATAGTTTGGCCAAAATCGGTTAAACATTTGGGAGCAACATTTGTATTTGGGCTATATCTAAATCTGATTAAAAGCTGATGTGCCAAATTTAAAGATAATCGATTACAATATGTCGTTTATAGAGCGGAAAATGTCAAATCGGGAGCGACACTTGTATCTGAACCGATCTTACCGAATTTCTGCATATGTGTTTCTAGTTGGATTATAAGATGTTGTGCCAAATTTAAAGAAAATCGAGTGCAATATGTCGTTTATAGAGCGGATAAAGTCAAATCGGGAGCGACATTTGTATGGGGGCTATATCTAAATCTGAACCGATCTTACCTAATTTCTGCAAATGTGTTTCTAGTTGGATTATAAAATGTTGTGCCAAATTTAAAGAAAATCGAGTACAATATGTCGTTTATAGAGCGGAAAATGTCAAATCGGGAGCGACATTTGTATGGGGTCTATATCTAAATCTGAACCGATCTTACCGAATTTCTGCATATGTGTTTCTTGTTGGATTATAGGATGTTGTGCTAAATTTAAAGAAAATTGAGTACAATATGAAGTTTATATAGCGGAAAAAGTCAAATCGGGAGCGACATTTGTATGGGGGCTATATCTAAATCTGAACCGATCTTACCTAATTTCTGCAAATGTGTTTCTAGTTGGACAGACAGACGGACATTGCTAAATCGACTCAGAAAGTGATTCTAAGCCGATTGGTATACTTAACAATGGGCCTATCTCGCTTCCTTTTGGGTGTTACAAACAAATGCACAAAGACATAATACTCTCGTGGAGTGTATAAAAATGATATCTTAGCCGCATCCAGTTTTAGAGCCAGAAAAGAATTGAAATTTCGTACATTTAGTTCTGGTGCTTACCAAATTCGTCTATACAAATTTTGAATTGCCACGCCCACTTACAGTGTGCTGGTAGTACATTTTTTGAGGCAAAATACATTAGGAAACAGGTAGCCCGTAAATATACTTATGCTGTCTCTCATCTCTCATGCTAGTAGTTCTTTTGAGGCAAATTATCTCAAGAAACATGTAGACCTTTTAAATTTCGTACATACTTATGCTGCCTATAAAATTTGTTAAAAAAATAGTTTCTCAACCTACTGCCACGCCCATTTGCAGTGGGATGGCAGTTGGGTTTTTTGAATGAAAATACATTAGGAAACAGATAAACCTTTAAATTCCGAACTTGTGCTTAAGGTGCTCACCGAAGTTTTCTAGAAAAATTGTAAGTTGTTCAATCTACAGCCTTTCAAAAAACGAGTTGTCACCTGGTTCGAATTTTCCATTTTTGGTAATATTAAATTCCATTTTTGGGAAATATAATCAATCAAAAGAAGAAACAAAGGCATCATTATTATTCGTGCATTCTAAGTAGAAGCAAACGGTTACAAGAGAGGTCCCAAAAATAACATCAAATCGTGGTCAAATTGAAATAAAGGACGGCCGATTGTGAACACCTCTATATTTGCAATAAGTTTATGTTTACTCCTCTTCTTGTACTAATATCGTTTTTCCTTTTTCTCTTTTTACTGACATTGTAATGATCTTAATTTGACACTACATATAACTTGTTTCTGATTGATTTTGTACACTTTACTTAGAGAGCTAAGACAGTGAAATAATAAAACGTATTTTATTTCACTAAGTTTTGAATATAGAAAAGATTTTCTATAAAAACAATACCATTCTATAGTTTATACAGTCCACATAAATTATCCAGTGTACTGTAAATTCATATTTAACCAAATTTCACGTAATATGTAAATTTTTATGAATATATGATATGATACTCCTACATGCACCACTATGGGGCTAAATGACAATTTTTAATGAATGAATCTGAAGCAAAAATTCAATTTTTGAACTAAAGCATTTTCAAAATGTAATATTAGCAGCGTGTTGCCAACATTTTAAAATTACCAAAAATGGAAAATTCGAACCAGGTGACAACTCGTTTTTTGAAAGGCTGCTGATTGAACAACTTAAAATTTTGCTAGAAAAATTCGGTAAGCACCATAAGTACATGTACGCAATTTAAAGGTCTATCTGTTTCCTAATGTATTTTCCTTCAAAAACCCAACTACCATCCCACTGTAAATGGGCGTGGCAGTAGTTTGAGAAACTATTTTTTAACAACTTTTATTTGAAGCAGAAATCCAATTTTTGAACTAACGAATTTTCCAAATGTAATACTGTAATACTGGCCAATATTTTAAAATTACCAAAAATGGAAAATTCGAACCATCGTTTTTTTGAAAGGCTGTAGATTGAACAACTTAAATTTTTTAGAAAACTTCGGTAGGCACCATAAGTATGTACGACATTTAAAAGGTCTACACGTTTCTTAAGATAATTTGCCTCAAAAAACTATATGCTTGTTGACAAAGTATGGTCTAAATATGATGTCTAAAGAGTTTTGAGGTTTTTAATTTATACAGGACATGGGTAACAGGATGTTTAATTTCTTCATTTTTATAAATTTCAGTAAATTAAATCTCATTTCTTATTGTTTCGAAACTTTAAAGTAGTAGTTTTTAAAATAGAGACCTACACGCAGAGAAATGCATTACGTAGAAACGAAATTTTAGACACCTGAACATCGTTTTTTTGTTTCTTTTGTGGGAAAAATTAGTTTATTTGCGATAAACATGTCATCACTTGTTGTAAATGAACATAGAGAAATATGTTTATATCAAACTGTTTTTTTGTTTATCGAAATAGATTTGTATTATCCTTACAAACTCCCAGAACATTTAGAAATAACAGAGACCGTTGTTGTTGCATCTGTGATGAAAATAGGTAGCATCGGTTGAGATTTAGATACAGCTCCGTACAAATGTCGAATCGCAAATGTTACATCTTAGCGCTCTACAAACCACGTATTGCAAACGGAATATACGAATAGGCAAACCATATTATATTTGACCTGTGAACATCTGTTGTGGAAGTGGAATATGTGGGTTTGTTTTCATATAGCCCTTATACAAATATCCTAAATATATACTTGAATTGAAAGAAATATGAAAATGCAATTTGTGTTTTATTTAAAACTAGCTGAACCCCAGCCCGCTTCGCAGGCAAAAAAACAAACGGTAAAATTAAAATCTGCTTTCATATTGATTTTTTCTCCTGATCGGTAATATATGTACCAATTATAATCAAGGTACTTCCCTGAGATACTAAAGAAATGGACATGTTCCATGGAGAACGTTAGTTTACGGCGAATAATGAAAGAAATGTCAAAAATCAAATTGATTTTTTGTTAAGTGTGATTCTCCTCCTTTCCATTACCTAAACAAAAACTTTATTCGTAAGAAGAAATTACATTACATTCAAAACACATAGAAAATCAATCAAATTGTTCACTAATCAATTGTTCAAAATCAAACTAAAAAATATAATTTCCGCTTTCTTGACTTAAGTCGGTTGTTGACGAATGAATATTTCTCTTTTTGTAACCTTTCTTTACGGCGAATAATGAAAGAAATGTCAAAAATCAAATTGATTTTTTGTTAAGTGTGATTCTCCTCCTTTCCATTACCTAAACAAAAACTTTATTCGTAAGAAGAAATTACATTACATTCAAAACACATAATAAATCAATCAAATTGTTCACTAATCAATTGTTCAAAATCAAACTAAAAAATATAATTTCCGCTTTCTTGATTTAAGTCGGTTGTTGACGAATGAATATTTCTCTTTTTGTAACCTTTCTTTACTATTGTGCTAAGAAAATCCAAAGAAAATGTGTAATTTTACAAAATTCAAATCAAAAATGGTCCAACTTTCAAATCCCGCCCATTTGTATATTGTTTAAGCAGGTTACAACTAAATTAACTCACACAACAATATAGAAAACTCGGTGTCGAATATACTCAAAAACAGGTTTAAATTTCGTATGGGAACGGTCACGGCCACTTTCCTCCCATCTCGGTGTCGAATATACTCTAAAACCGGTTTTAATTTCATATGGGAAGGGCCACGCCCACTTTGCACAACTATTTACAATGGATAAACTCTCACAAAATTTCAGCACTCTAGGTGCCATAGAACTGACAATATTCCATAATATGTTTTAACTTCGTATGTGAGGTACCACGTCCACTTTCCCAATACCGCCCATTTTTGGCATAACTACGCAGGTTTATGGTAGATGCACTCACACAAAAGATAAGTATTGTAGCTGTCATAGAACTGAATATATTCGATAATAGGCTTTAAGTTCATATGGGAGGTACCACGCCCACTTTTTCAATACCGATTCAAAAAGAGGTTCTGAGTCGATCGGTATAATAACAATGGGTGTTACAAACAAATGCACAAATACATAATACTCTCGTGGAGTGTATAAAAATAGATTGACTTAGAAACACTTTCTGAGTCGATTTAGCAATGTCCGTCTTTCCATCTATTGCTGTAATCATAATACAGATCGCAATTATTGTCCGATCTTAACAAAAATTGGCACAAGTAAGTTTTGTGCATCAACGGTATTTAATTTGAAGCAAATTGGTTCAGATTTAGACACAGCACCCATCCAAATCCGATCCGATTTGACTTTTTAACTCTAGAATCCACATATTTTACAGGATTTTATTTAAATTTGGCAAAACATCTTATAATCCAACTAAAAAAACATATTGTAGAATCGAGTAAGACAGGCTCAGATTTAGATATAGCCCCATATATGATTATATTTGACCTTGAAACATACATTATGAGAGTGTGTCACAATGGCCCATGATTAGGGCCGATACAAAAATCCTTCCCGATTTTACTTTTTTTTACCTAATTGAATTGCAATGGGGTATAAAGTGGAGGATGTCATGTAGTCGGCCTCGCCGACTTTGGCTTTTCTTTACTTGTTTCTTCCTTTTTATAATAATAAATATGACTACGATTCATCTAGAAGCATTCTTCTTTTAAAAGTATTTTACACGTGTTTTAGGTAAAAATAAAAACTATTTCAACAATATATTAATCCTTAATATTAACCGAAAATCACGGTTAAAAGAGGTAAAATTTTACATGTATAAATTTTATTATTTTTATTTATTTTTGACAAAAACATGTAAATCTGCGTCTATTAATAACTTATCATATCTCTAGGAATACATACATTTATTTAAAAAATCTTTTATGGAAGTCTGTCTTATGCTTTTAGCTTTTGATTGTTCTTCCAACAAATAACAAAATTTAACGAACTCAGTCTGTCATTAGCACCAACAAGTTTTTGAACGATCAGTTTACGGTAGTGACATTTGAAGCTCCGAATTACTCCTTGATCCATAGGCTGAATCAAGGACGTGCAATTTGGTGGGAGATATTTTACTGTAACGTTTTCAGATATCATAGCATTTACATCTGGGTGTGCTGGACAGTTGTCTAATAGTAAAAGTATTTTACAGTTATTTTTGAGACCGATGCGAAGTTGATGTTCCTTTGCTTCTGGTACAAAATTTTGATTAAACCACTCCAGAAATAACTGTTGTGTTACCCAAGCTTTCTTATTAGATTTATAAATCACAGGAAGGTGTTCAACGTTTTTTAAAGCTCTTGGATGGGCACTTTTTCCTATTATCATCAATTTACACTTGTGAGTTCCTGCAGCATTTGAACAAACTACCACTGTGATTATCTCCTTGGATTCCTTGTACCCTTCAATAGAATATTCATTACCACTAGCCAAAGAACTCTGAGGCAAACACCTCCAAAATAGACTGGTTTCGCCTGCATTGTAGATCTGTTCAGTTGTAAGTTGTTCGTTTTTAATGATTTCATCCAAGTCGTCCACAAACATCGTAGCAGACTCATAATCAGCACACTCCTTTTCTCCCGTAGATTTCAGTCGACGGATTCCATGAGGTTTTTTGAATTTATCCAACCAACCAAATGAATAAGTGTACTCTGAATTCATGTTTAACTTCAAATGGAACATTTTTGCCTTTTCGACAATCATTTCGCCTGAAGTTCAGAAGCAAATTTCAGTTTAAGTTCATACAATATCTCGATTTCAGTTAACTTACTTGAAATTGGAGTTCCCTTAAATCTTTCTTGCCCAAAATTGCGAAATCAACTTTTGGATTTTCGGATGTTTTTAGTGTATATCTGTGTTTAAGGCTAATCATTGAGTCAGTATCGGAGCAAAATTTTAAAATCCGATCTTTGTTTTTTATTAAATAGGATACAGTTTGAATGCCAACTCCATATTTTTCAGACAACATTTTAAAAGGTACTTTACGTTTTGAGTATTCATTAATCAGCTCCATTTTTTCTTTAATTGAAAGAACCTTTCTTGCTCTTTTCGTGGATTTTGTTTTTGACGGTGGCATGATGTAAGGAAAACACGTCTTGGCAGATCAAATTTCACACTGATGAATGAATATGAAATTTGATATGAAAATTACACTTTCATGAAAAAGGGGAATCACCGAATTTTAATATGAGAGATGTGTGTGTATTATACGAAAAAACAAACGAGCAGTCACATGGACATGTGCATCACGGATAATAGAGGTAAATCACGGTTAATAGAGGTAAAAAATCAACCACTCAGAGATGTGTGTGTATTATACGAAAAAAAAAAAACAAGCAGTCACATGGACATGTGCATCACGGATAATAGAGGTAAATCACGGTTAATAGAGGTAAAAAATCAACCACTCAGCTTCACGGCTAATAGATAATCACGGTTAATAGAGTCACGGTTAATCGAAGTTCAACTGTATAAACAATTTTAAATTGAAACGGACGCTACAAAAAAAGAAGTACTTTTGAAGCTCTTATAGAAATATACAAAGTTCAGCGATTTTTTGAGAACTTTGTTTTTCCGTATATACATGGAAATGAAGGTCATATGATATATTTTATTCGTAGACTTATGAAATATGAGAATTATCTCTCAGATTTATACTAAATATCAGAAATACGGACGCAACAAAACGGACGCTACAAATATTTCCACGACTAGTAAAAAATAAGTAATTTTAATTGTAACACTTCAACTTTTAATAAAAATAAAAGAGAACCTCAAGTTTCATAATAAAAAAGTGGTCGAAATAAGGAAAAAATAAAGTTAAAAGATATTAGTGTGGTCTGATTTCATTTATTGGTAGACCTTTTTGGGAGATGCCCATATTTCCAAAGATATAGAACAAACTTATGAAAATGTGGATGAAAATGTTATTTTGCATTTCAGGTGACGAAATACTCAATTGAAAAAATTATATCTTAGCCGCAATGCACGGTGGGGCAGATGACCAGTTTTAGAGCCAGAAAAGAATTGGAGGCAGCTACACCTTTGAAATTTCGTACATTTAGTTCTGGTGCTTACCAAATTCGTCTATACAAATTTTGAATTGCCACGCTCACTTACATATGGTAGTACGTTTTTGAGACAAAATACATTAGGAAACAGGTAGCCCATAATTATCCTTATGCTATATAAGAAAGTCTCTCATCTCTCATGGTAGTAGTTCTTTTGAGGCAAATTATCTTAAGAAGTTTCGTACATACTTATGCTGCCTATAAAATTTGTTAAAAAATAGTTTCTCAACCTACTGCCACGCCCATTTGCAGTTGGGTTTTTGAAGGATAATACATTAGGAAACAGATAGACCTTTAAATTCCGTACTTGTACTTAAGGTGCTCACCGAAGTTTTCTAGAAAAATTGTAAGTTGTTTGTTAGTCCGTCGTCCGATGCACTTGTGTTTCTCTGTCGTCCGTGTTGTGTGCCGTTCAGTTTTGTGTTAAAATAAAAAAGAAAAAATTACAGAAATCAAAAATAACAAAATAGAACTAATGAAAAAACATGAAAAACAACCAATAACAATAACCGCGCCGCGCCGACCTTAAACAACAAAACAACCAAACAACCCAACAACAACAATAACAATAACATCGCAGCAGCATCCACAACAGCCGCACATCACTGACCACACATTTTATGTCCGCTACGTAGTGTGTGCGTTGTCCCCTTCCCTCCCCCCCCTTCCCATTCGTGCAGTGCAGTTGACACTCTTCTCTTTCTGTCGTTGTTCGCCCAATGCTTAAGGCATAACACTGAGCATTGGGGGAATACAGCAACGGCAGGGAGAGGAGTTTGTCAACTGTAGCTGCATACTGACTCTGTTTTGTTTTTTCTTGTTTGTCTGTTCTAATGGTGGGTAAGTTTAAAGTACAATTTGCCAATGTACGAGGGCTGAGAGCGATTTTTTTTGCCGTGTACGCTCATGTACAATTCCATCGGCCTGATGTTTTTGCTCTTTGTGAGACCCAGGTGTGTGAGGATTCTGATCCACAGGATTTTCACATTCCTGGGTATCACACCCTATCCCTCTTTATCCCCCACAGAGGTCTTTTGGTATACGTACGTAATGATATAGTGTTCCAGAGCCGGCATAACTTAAACTCTGAAAATCCAGAATTTAACTCCCTTTGGGTTAAATTCAAGATTGGAACACACGTACTACATTTCGGATTTGTGTATAGAAGTCCAAACGCGGAAAGGGAGGTATCCCTAAATGGCTTTGACGCCCTTTCCGATTCAATTACAAAAATTTTAGAGGATTGTCCTGACAGTGAAATTGTGGTTGCTGGCGATTTCAATGTCCATAATTCCTCTTGGCTTGCCCATTCGAGTCACTCAACACCGGAGGGTCAATACGCCGAGCTTTTTGCCGCGCATAATGATTTGACGCAACTAGTGAATGAACCGACTCACATTCCGTGTGTCCAAGGGCAACACTCTAATATTCTTGATCTTTTCTTAACATCACACCCTGAAAAGTATGAAGTTAACGTTCTAGCACCTCTTGGTAATTCGGATCACTGCATTGTTTCAGCATCCTTTTCGTATTCCGCTCTTCGTGTCGCTTCGACCCCAGCCCCAAAGCGGACAATATATATATACGAAAAGGCACGTTGGGCTGAGCTCAACAACTTTTTCCAGCATTTCAATTGGAAACTTTGTTTTCTTAATGGTGATATAGATGCTGCGGCTGAAATGATTGAAAATATTATCTTGATTGGAATGAAGTCATTTATTCCAATTAAAGTTATTTCGGATAAACCATCTAACAAAAGTTGGTTTAACCAGACATGCAAGGCTGCTGTCAGATCCAAAGAGGAAGCATTCAGGAAATGGCGTTTAAATAAAAATGCCACAACTTATCTGCTACGCAAGCAGACAAGATCCATGTGTGCCAGGGTACTGAGACGTGAAAAGTTTCTGTACGAACAACGTCTTCGTGCTAAAGTTCTTGCTTCTCCCAGGGGAAGTAAGAGCTTTTGGTCATTTGTGAGAAGAGTAAAGGATAACTCCTCATCTATCCCAACTCTTGTTAAAGATGACCAGATATTCACTAACCCGGTTGACAAAGCTAACCTATTGGCTGAAATGTTTGCAAGGAATTCATCCTTGCCGGAAAGCAATCAACCACTCCCCGTGATCGAAAATGTATCTAGTTCCATGCCTCAGATATTTTTTCGAACACGTGGAGTTAAAAGGGTTCTCGCAAATCTCGACGTAAATAAATCTCCAGGCCCGGATGGCATTTCAGCACTTGTCCTATGTAAGTGCTCTTCGACGCTTGCCCGTCCCCTTCGTAATCTTTTCAACCTTGCATACCGTGCAGGGGTTTTCCCAGCGCGTTGGAAGATTGCGAACATCCAGCCCATCCCTAAAAAAGGTGAGGCTAATAATCCTGCTAACTATCGACCGATCGCGATTTGCTCAGCGCTTTCGAAGGTTATGGAGAGTATGGTTAACCACCATCTTGTGAGATATTTAGAAACTAATGGCTTACTTAATGATCGACAGTATGGCTTCCGTAGGAATCGATCTACGGGAGACCTGATGACACTGCTATCCGAAAAGTGGAATCGATCTATTCACAAGCTTGGTGAGAGTAACGTCGTTGCTCTAGATATCTCCAAGGCCTTTGATAGAGTTTGGCACGGCGCACTCATATCAAAGCTTATCGCTTTTGGTGTTGGTAGTGACTTCTCTCGATTTATATCGAGCTTTCTCAGAGATCGCACTATACGTGTTGTTGTAGATGGGTTCTCATCCGACGAGCATAGGTTAACCGCAGGAGTACCACAGGGCTCTGTCCTTTCCCCCTCCCTTTTTCTTATTTTCATCGACGACCTCTTAGATCGGACTGTGAATCCAATATACTCATTCGCGGATGACAGCAACCTCTGTCATTCATACTCATTCGATCATAGACCAAGTCGTCAAGAAATTGAGGATAAAAGGCGATTGATGGATGAGTCACTAAGCCAGGATTTGATGGCCATTTCTGAATGGGGTCGTGAGAATAGAGTAGATTTTAATGCACGTAAGACCCAGTGCTCCTTGTTGTCTCACGAACGATTCACTGATCCAACGGTGTCGTCGATTTTAATGAACGGTGTAGATATTGAGCAATCAGATGCTCTCGATGTTCTCGACATGAAAATACAACGTGATGTTCGATGGACAAAGCATGTATTTGATGTGTCGAAAGATGCCTTCAAATGTTTAGGCTTTCTAAAAAGATGTAAAAAATATTTCACACCCTCTGATCTTCTCAATATCTACACTACCTACATCAGACCAAAGATGGAATACAACTCCCATATATGGTCGGGAGCTCCAGCTTCATCACTGGAGCTACTTGACCGTGTCCAGAGGAGGGCGATGGTGTTGATAGGTGATGGTAGGATATCCAATTCTATTGTCTCCCTTGAACACCGTCGTAATGTTGGTTGTGTGTCATTGTTCTATCGATACTTTCATGGTGTTTGTTCTTCGGAAATTCGTGATCTTATACCGCCCGTGAGAACGTTCGGTAGAGATACGCGACTTTCCAGGAACGCTCACCCATTTGTTGTCGATTGGACAACCGACCGCACTACACATTACAGAATAAATTCGTTCTTCGCCCGTACTATCCGTATGTGGAATCGACTTCCGGCAAATATCTTTCCCTCCAATTACGACATTCAGAGATTCAAAACAGATGTCAACAGACACTACTCCCTCTTTCCTCCTTCCAATACCTTATCTTCCTTCTACCAACGCAATGCACTGCATTTATAGGGGACATCCCCTGAGTGTTGGTTCAGTGAAAAAAAAAAATCTACAGGCTTTCAAAAAACGAGTTGTCACCTGGTTCGATGTTTCCATTTTTGGTAATTTTAAAATGTTGGCAACACGCTGCCAGCATTACATTTTGAAAATGCGTTAGGTCAAAAATTGAATTTTTGCTTCAAATTCATTCATTCAAAATTGGCATTTAGCCCCATAGTGGCATATGTTGGAGTATCATATATTCATAAAAATTTACATATTACGTCAAATTTGGTTAAATATGAATTTATAGTACACAGGATAATTTATATGGACTGTATAAATTATACCCAGTTATAGAATGGTATTGTTTTTATAGAAAATCCTTTCTATACTCCACACTTAGTGAATAAAAATACGTGTTATTATTTCACTGTCTTAGCTCTCTATGTAAAGTGTACAAAATCAATCAGAAACAAGTTATATGTAGTGTCAAATTAAGATCATTACAATGCCAATTGAATGTCAGTAAAAAGAGAAAAAGGAATAACGATATTAGTACAAGAAAAGGAGTAAACATAAACTTATTGCAAATGTAGAGATATTCACAATCGGCCGTCCTTTATTTCAATTCGACCACGATTTGATGTTTTTTTTGGGACCTCTCTTGTAACCGTTTGCTTCTACGTAGAATGCACGAATAATAATGGGGCCTTTGTTTCTTCTTTTGATCGATTATATTTCCCAATTCTTGTTCTCGTTCAGTTATAATGTTGTTACTACTCTGAAGTCGAAGTGCATCGTCTAACACACCACCAGAAGCGTTTCTTGGAGAGTAACTCGAAAGCAATTTAAAGGGAGTTGTTTTAATAACTCGATGATAAGTGTTATTCAGGCTGTATTGAGTTGTTGAACTTTCAGAAATTTTCAAAAGGCGCACCGGTAAACGATGTTCCAAGATCGGTAATAAATCTGTTTGGAGTGCCGAATAATGCCATAATTTCCTCGACGACTCGTTCCATAGTATTGGACTTAATATTTAGAACTGCTTTTAATATACAAAATGTTGTAAATCCGTCAACAGCTGCCAAAATATACGAATTGCCTTTTGAACTTTTGACAAATGGATCCAGATGGCACATAGTTTTGTTTTATATTCAGATCGATTGGTTTCTTTAGAGAATTCATTATATCAAATGCGAGCGGGTCTGTTTTCTGTAATAGAGTCAACCAATCATTTAGACTTAAACTATTGTAAAGGGAAACTACATCAGCAACAGTCTCGATGTTTTCCGAATTTCAGACGGGATTGCAACAACATGCTGCATCTTATTTCCAGACCGATGGGTTATGTCAAACTGAAACTCCAAAAGTACTTTCCGGAACGACAATAGATTTAACGCCAATCAAATATACACGTATTTTTTGTAGTGTCCTCACAACAGCTGGAGTTGCGAGTTCAGTTGAATGGTATCTTCTTTCTTCTGGTGTTGATTGTTTGATTATATACGCCACAGGATGAAGTTTTTGGTCAGCTTGTTCTTGTATCAAAATTCCACCAAAACCAAGTTGACAAGCATCAGTGGGTACGTCTGTTCTAGCCAGGGCCGTGCGCAGGATTTCCCCTAAAAGGGTTTTCATCTAGTTTTACAAAATATAAAGCAGGTGAAAATTCTGTTAATTATTTTAGTCAATTTTCATGCAATGTACAATTTTTCTCGTGAAGACTAGTCAGTCTATGGCGCAATGATAAATTACGTAAATTTGATTATGTGCGATTACGTGAGGGCTTGGAAACCATTCATATTTTATTACCAGGGTCTTCGAGAAATATTTTGATACATTCGTCCGAAAGAAATCGTCGGTAAAATTGCATTTCAGTAATCCACCTATCAGTACACTCAAAGGAATTTGTCAGTAAAAGAAAGCAGAAAGTATACTGAAAGAGCAGATTTTCTGCTGAAAATGAGAAACTAACTGGTTGATTTTGTACACTTTACTTAGAGAGCTAATAGAGTGAAGAATAAAGGAATAATATTCAGAGTTTGACCCTTTATAAAACGTATTTTTATTCAGTAGTTTGAGTATAGAAAGGATTTTCTATAAAAACAATACCATTCTATAACTGGGTATAGCTTATACAGTCCATATAAATTATCCTGTGTACTGTAAATTCATATTTAACCAAATTTGACGTAATATGTAAATTTTTATGAATATATGTTATGATACTCCTACATGTGCCACTGTGAGGCTAAATGACAATTTTTAATGAATGAATTCAATTTTTGAACTAACGCATTTTTAAAATGTAATACTGGTAGCGTGTTGCCAACATTTTAAAATTACCAAAAATGGAAAATTCGAACCAGGTGACAACTCGTTTTTTTGAAAGGCTGTAGATTGAACAACTTAAATTTTTTTAGAAAACTTCGGTAAGCACCGTAAGTACATGTACGGAATTTAAAGGTCTATCTGTTTCCTAATGTATTTTCCTTCAAAAACCCAACTACCATCTCACTGTAAATGGGCGTGGCAGTAGGTTGAGAAACTATTTTTTTAACAAATTTTATAGGCACCATAAGTATGTACGAAATTTAAAAGGTCTACATGCTTCTTAAGATAATTTACCTCAAAAAACTACTAACATTAGAGATAAGAGACTTTCTAAACAACTTTTTTAAGCAGCATAAATATATTAACGGGCTACATGTTTCCTAATGTATTTTGTCTCAAAATGGTTCTGCTGATAGGCAGCAGACAATCGCTGCTTTTATTAACAGACTTGTGTAGAACTTCTTTTTTTTTCAAATAGTTGCTTGAAAGTACATACATACATATGTATTTTGAAGAAATATTACACAAAAAGCGATCGAATTCAGGACCCGCATTTTTTCTATGATAAATACAGAAAATTGGATATGCTTGTTGACAAAGTACGGTCTAAATATGATGTCTAAAGAGATTTGGGGGTTTTTAATTTATACAGGACATGGGTAACAGGATGTTTACTTTCTTCATTTTTATAATCTTAAATATGTATGTATAAATTCGTATATGAAATTTGACAAAAAATTTCAGTAAATTAAATATCATTTCTTATTGTTTCGAAACTTTAAAGTAGTAGTTTTTAAAATAGAGACCTACACGCAGAGAAATGCATTACGTAGAAACGAAATTTTAGACACATGAACATTTTTTGTTTCTTTTGTGGAAAAAATTAGTTTATTTGCGGTAAACATGTCATCACTTGTTGTAAATGAACATAGAGAAATATGTTTATATCGAACTGTTTTTTTCGTTGTCGAAATAGATTTGTATTATCCTTACAAACTCCCAAAACATTTAGAAGTAACAGAGACCGTTGTTGTTGCATCTGTGATGAAAATAGGTTGCATCGGTTCAGATTTAGATACAGCTCCATACAAATGTCGCATCGCAAATGTTACATCTTAGCGCTCTACAAACCACGTATTGCAAACGGAATATACGAATAGGAACACCATATTATATTTGGCCTGTGAACATCTGTTGTGGAAGTGGAATATGTGGGTTTGTTTTGATATAGCCCTTATACAAATATCCTACCCGATTTATGTACTCAGAGAGGGGTAAATCATTCGTTTGAATTGAAAGAAATATAAAAATGCAAATTGTGTTTTATTTAAAACTAGCAGAACCCCCGCCCGCTTCGCAGGCAAAAAACAAACGGTAAAATTAAAATCTGCTTTCATATTGATTTTTTCTCCTGATCTGTAAAATATGTACCAATTATAATCAAGATAATACTAAAGAAATGAACATGTTCCATGGGGAACGTTAGTTTACGGCGAATAATGGAAGAAATGACAAAAATCAAATTGATTTTTTGTTGAGTGTGATTCTCCTCCTTTCCATTACATAAACAAAACACTTCATTCGTAAGAAGAAATTACATTACATTCAAAACACATAGAAAATCAATCAAAAACTAATCAAAAAACACAAAAACTAAAAAATATAATTTCCGCTTTCTTGACGTAAATCGGTTGTTAACGAATGAATATTTCTATTTTTGTAACCTTACTTTACTATTATGCTAAGAAAATCCAAAGAAAATGTGTAATTTTACAAAATTCAAATCAAAAATGGTCCATCTTTCAAATCCCGCCTATTTGTATATTTTCTAAGCAGGTTGCAACTACATTAACTCACACAACAATATAGGAATCTCGGTGTCGAATATACTCAAAAACAGGTTTTAATTTCGTATGTGAAGGGTCACGGCTACTTTCCTCCCATCTCGGTGTCGAATATACTCTAAAACCGGTTTTAGTTTCATATGGGAAGGGCCACGCCCACTTTACACAACCATTTACAATGGATAAACTCACACAAAATTTCAGCACTCTAGGTGCCATAGAACTGACAATATTCCATAACATATTTTAACTTCGTATGTGAGGTACCACGCCCACTTTCCCAATACCGCCCATTTTTGGTACAGCTACGCAGGTTTATGGTAGATGCACTCACACAAAAGATAAGTATTGTAGCTGTCATAGAACTGAATATATTCGATAATAGGTTTAAAGTTCGTATGGGAGGTACCACGCCCACTTTTTCAATACCGCACATTTTTTGACCTAGTTACGCACATTGATGTTAGATGCACTCACACATATTTTCAGTATTGTATCTGTCATAGAAAAGAATATATTCGAAAATGTTTTTTTTTCACTGAACCAACACTCAGGGTATGTCCCCTATAAATGCAGCGCATTGCGTTGGCGGAAGGAAGATACGGTATTGGAAGGAGGAAAGAGGGAGTAGTGTTTGTTGACTTTTGTTTTAAACTTCTGGGAAGATATCTGCCGTATAGTGCGGGCGAAGAATGAATTCATTCTGTAATGTGTGGTGCGGTCGGTTGTCAAATTTATAACAAGTGGGTGAGAATTCCTGGAAAGTCGCGTATCTCTACCGAACGTTCTCACGGGCGGTATAAGATCACGAATATCCGAAGAACAAACACCATGAAAATATCGATAGAACAATGACACACAACCAACATTACGACGATGTTCAAGGGAGACAATAGAATTGGATATCCTACCATCACCTATCAACACCATCGCCCTCCTCTGGACACGGTAAAGTAGCTCCAGTGATGAAGCTGGAGCACCCGACCATATAGTTGTATTCCATCTTTGGTCTGATGTAAGTAGTGTATATACTGAGAAGATCAGGGGGAGTGAAGTATTTCTTACACCGGTTTAAGAATTATTTGGAGAACAAATGATTAAAATAAATATAAATTATAATTTCTTACTAAATGAATTAAATCAAAAAAAAAACTAAAAATAGGCAATATATGTGAAAGCAAAACCTTAAGAGAAGAATATTACTTAAAGGTGTTATCGTACAATATACACGGTCTAGAAATTAAAATTTTATACGCAGATTTCTTTAAATACATTAATAACTTTGACATTATTGCGCTGATAAAACGGAACAGTTTTACAAATACTTTGGCGATTTTGAGATGCATTAGCAACCGGCTACAAGAAATGCTAGATTCGGAAGGGGAATTGGTGGATGTTTAATAGGAATAAAGAAGTCTCTGCGAAAAATGGGAGTTGAATCTACATATGAAAATAATTCTGAAATAAACTACATAAAAGTCACCACACAGGAAATCAATTTTAATATCATCCCCTTATACATGCGTGCTGCTACTTGGAACGAAGATTTTACGAAGCTAGACTTATTCCTTAGAGAATATGATGTAGCAAATCCTATAATAATCGGAGATTTAAATATAAGAATTGGCTCGATACAAAAGGATATAGACGAAATTTTCAAATCAACATTCTCTGCAGGTATGCCTGAAAGAAGATCCAAGGATAGCGAAATAAACTCAAGAGGTAGAGATTTTATTAACTTCTGTTACGATTATGGGTTGATAGTATTAAATGGAATGACGAAAGGCGATGAATGCGGTGATTATACGTTTGTGAGTACAGTTGGGACATCAGTCAACGATATATGTGCAATGTCGCAGGAACTATTATCAGTCGTAAGCTCTTTTAAAGTTGACAACAAATTCTGGTCAGATCATATGCCAGTCGTTATATCTTTGATATTTAAGCCCAGAAAAGAGCCTTACAAGAAAAGCACACTAATGCCGAAATTACAGTGGAACCATATCAAAGTGTTGTATTCAATACAAACGTGAAATCCACTCTGCTGTACGCGTGCGAGACGTGTAATGCAGCACCACGCGATATACAACCCATACAAGTGTTTGTAAATAAATGCCTAAGAAAGATCAATCATATATATTGGCCTAGAACAATATCAAATGTTCAACTTTGGTCAGAAACACACCAACAACCGATCCTGAATGAAATCCGAAAACGCAAATGGAGTTGGATTGGCCATACACTGCGCAAACAGCCGACTGATATCGCAAAACAAGCCATCGGCTGGAACCCCCAAGGCAGTCGGCGAAGAGGTCGACCATCACACACTTGGAAGCGGCAAACTGAAATTGAATTATCCCATTTACATCTACGCTGGAACGAAGTGAAACATCTTGCACCAGATCGCATATACTGGAACAATCTTGTTTCGGCCCTATAGGAGTTAAAGGAACAAATATATATATATATATATAAGTGTTAGAATACCATAATCAGGTGCGAAACCTACTTCAAACCAGCAGACAAGAAACCCAAAGTGATTTTGTATACATGGCATTTTATTAAGACTGCTCATCAATCCTCCTTAACAAGATCGTTTAAATTTCCTAAATCAGAAAAATGGTTTGATATACATTGTTTCAATGCTAGAAAAGCATCCTTTAAGTGGCTAAAAAGGTTCAGAAATAAAAAGGAAAGAAATAACAAGAAACGCCAAACATCAATATCAACTTCGCATGGAAGAGAAAATAGATAATATCAGAGACTGTAAAGATTGGTGGAAAGTTGTTAAGGAAATTCGAAACGAAGAGAATGTTAGATATTCAGGTGTCGACTGAAGCCCTGAAAAGCTACTTTGAGCAAATCCTGAACCAACCACATTTATCATCAGACATACATTATGCTCATATGTATTGCTGCGACTATGATTTAGACAAGGCAATAACTCTGGACGATGTCAAGAATGTTCTGAAGAAAGCAAAATTAAATAAGGCACCGGGGGAGGATCGTATACCATACGAATTCTACAAATTTGCGCCGGACACTCTTCTTCAAGAAATAGTGAACTATTGCAACAACTTGTTTGATAAAGGTGAAGTTGATAATTCCTTCGAAAAAAACTATTATTTATCCAATTTTCAAGAAAGGTGATAATACACAGGCTGGGTTTAGGAAGAACTATAGTATATCGGATAATATATTTAACCTCACATCGATTATATATTTAAACTGGCATAGAAATAGGAAAACATGCATTCTTCGATGACTTTAAAGCAGCCTTTGATAACATCTCACGAAATGCATTGATGTATAAATTATATACAATTGGAGTGTCAACTAAAGTAGTAAGATTTATTGAAAAGGTTTATGAAACAACAAAATTCGCAGTGTGGACAGGAAATGAACTGTCAGATGATTTCACCACGACTAATGGCGTAAAACAGGGATGTCTGCTTTCACCATTACTGTTCGCACTTTATTTAAATGATCTGCATGAATTTATTGGTGGAGGAACTTACGTAGAAGAATTTAACATACGTCTCTTGCTCTACGCTGATGACATCGTAATACTGGCCGACGAAGTATATGTTTTACAACGCATGACTAAAAAATTGGAAGAATATTGCAAACTTTGGAACATGACGGTCAACCTAGATGAATCAAAAGTAATGATTTTCATAAAAGGCGGAAAAGTTTCTCGAGATGAAAATTGGCATTATAATGGGGAAGTAATTACTATTGTATCTGAATGCATTCAAAAAGCATATAGATTCGAGAAATAATGCTGCAAAAAACAGTATAAATTCAACATGAGTAAACCAAACATTTCGATTAAGGCAAAATGGAAACTATTCCAAGCTGTATGTAGAGCAATCCAAAGTTATGGATCGCAAATATGGGGTTGTTGATATTTCGAAGAAGTAGACAAACTGGCAATATATTTTCTTAAAAAGATTCTCAGATTACCGAGATTTACTCCCACATACGCCCTCATGCTAGAAACTGGTATTCAAAATGGACATATTCACACATTGGAATGCCACTTAACATATATAATTCGAGTTCTCTTTGATTATAACGAAGAAAGATTGTCCCATAAACTAGCTAAAAATGTACTGTGAATATGCTGATGTCGGAAAATAATATCGAGCCCTTTCTGCAAAATCAAACAAAGCAGCATTGAATATTCAAGAAGTATCATTTGATTCAAACTTTAAATGTTAGGAATAAAAAGCAAGCAGTGCACAAAGCCAGTCAGACAAACCGTTTTTATTCTAATTCAGACCCTACTACTACTACTACTACTACTACTACTACTACTGCTACTACTACTACTACTACTACTACTACTACTGCTACTACTACTACTACTACTACTACTACTACTACTACTACTACTACTACTACTACTACTACTACTACTACTACTACTACTACTACTACTACTACTACTACTACTACTACTACTACTACTACTACTACTACTACTACTACTACTACTACTACTACTACTACTACTACTACTACTACTACTACTACTACTACTACTACTACTACTACTACTACTACTACTACTACTACTACTACTACTACTACTACTACTACTACTACTACTACTACTACTACTACTACTACTACTACTACTACTACTACTACTACTACTACTACTACTACTACTACTACTACTACTACTACTACTACTACTACTACTACTACTACTACTACTACTACTACTACTACTACTACTACTACTACTACTACTACTACTACTACTACTACTACTACTACTACTACTACTACTACTACTACTACTACTACTACTACTACTACTACTACTACTACTACTACTACTACTACTACTACTACTACTACTACTACTACTACTACTACTACTACTACTACTACTACTACTACTACTACTACTACTACTACTACTACTACTACTACTACTACTACTACTACTACTACTACTACTACTACTACTACTACTACTACTACTACTACTACTACTACTACTACTACTACTACTACTACTACTACTACTACTACTACTACTACTACTACTACTACTACTACTACTACTACTACTACTACTACTACTACTACTACTACTACTACTACTACTACTACTACTACTACTACTACTACTACTACTACTACTACTACTACTACTACTACTACTACTACTACTACTACTACTACTACTACTACTACTACTACTACTACTACTACTACTACTACTACTACTACTACTACTACTACTACTACTACTACTACTACTACTACTACTACTACTACTACTACTACTACTACTACTACTACTACTACTACTACTACTACTACTACTACTACTACTACTACTACTACTACTACTACTACTACTACTACTACTACTACTACTACTACTACTACTACTACTACTACTACTACTACTACTACTACTACTACTACTACTACTACTACTACTACTACTACTACTACTACTACTACTACTACTACTACTACTACTACTACTACTACTACTACTACTACTACTACTACTACTACTACTACTACTACTACTACTACTACTACTACTACTACTACTACTACTACTACTACTACTACTACTACTACTACTACTACTACTACTACTACTACTACTACTACTACTACTACTACTACTACTACTACTACTACTACTACTACTACTACTACTACTACTACTACTACTACTACTACTACTACTACTACTACTACTACTACTACTACTACTACTACTACTACTACTACTACTACTACTACTACTACTACTACTACTACTACTACTACTACTACTACTACTACTACTACTACTACTACTACTACTACTACTACTACTACTACTACTACTACTACTACTACTACTACTACTACTACTACTACTACTACTACTACTACTACTACTACTACTACTACTACTACTACTACTACTACTACTACTACTACTACTACTACTACTACTACTACTACTACTACTACTACTACTACTACTACTACTACTACTACTACTACTACTACTACTACTACTACTACTACTACTACTACTACTACTACTACTACTACTACTACTACTACTACTACTACTACTACTACTACTACTACTACTACTACTACTACTACTACTACTACTACTACTACTACTACTACTACTACTACTACTACTACTACTACTACTACTACTACTACTACTACTACTACTACTACTACTACTACTACTACTACTACTACTACTACTACTACTACTACTACTACTACTACTACTACTACTACTACTACTACTACTACTACTACTACTACTACTACTACTACTACTACTACTACTACTACTACTACTACTACTACTACTACTACTACTACTACTACTACTACTACTACTACTACTACTACTACTACTACTACTACTACTACTACTACTACTACTACTACTACTACTACTACTACTACTACTACTACTACTACTACTACTACTACTACTACTACTACTACTACTACTACTACTACTACTACTACTACTACTACTACTACTACTACTACTACTACTACTACTACTACTACTACTACTACTACTACTACTACTACTACTACTACTACTACTACTACTACTACTACTACTACTACTACTACTACTACTACTACTACTACTACTACTACTACTACTACTACTACTACTACTACTACTACTACTACTACTACTACTACTACTACTACTACTACTACTACTACTACTACTACTACTACTACTACTACTACTACTACTACTACTACTACTACTACTACTACTACTACTACTACTACTACTACTACTACTACTACTACTACTACTACTACTACTACTACTACTACTACTACTACTACTACTACTACTACTACTACTACTACTACTACTACTACTACTACTACTACTACTACTACTACTACTACTACTACTACTACTACTACTACTACTACTACTACTACTACTACTACTACTACTACTACTACTACTACTACTACTACTACTACTACTACTACTACTACTAC